>JAPYMA010000631.1:0-70474 GCA_035041965.1 Anisakis pegreffii | reverse complement strand
ATTTTAACCAGGAAATGAATGCCACGTTAACATTATGCACAAACATGCATCTAAAAAATCGCTTGTTTCTAAAAATCACATTATGTTTGTGGCGATGAAAGTGACGAAAATATCTGGTGATGGGTGACTGTTCGGAATCAACTATCGACTCTTTTTTTTCAGTTCCGAAATAAATGTGTCCCACTAACTTCACCTCTATTTATTCAACCCAGTTTTTGCGTTCATGTTATCTATGTTTGTGTGTTGGAGTGGTTCATGAATTGATTTGGTTAATCGTTGCGACGAGATTGATTCAAACATTCAGTTTACCGACATTCATTCCTCTTGTAAAATCCCCGTATTTCTAAACAGTCGCTTGCTGATGCAATCTTTATTGAATCGCTGATTATCAACTATATTCTGTTGGTTCATTTCAATGACGATCAACCTGTTTTGTTTCACAGCTTGTGATCCCCTTTCGGTATAGCCATCATCTCACGAAGAACCCCATGCTGAGATAATTCGTTATTATCCAAGTTAACACTACGGCATCAACGAGCAATCACGTGCAAAACTTGAAATGAATGTTACATTCAATTATTTATTCGATCACATGTATTGATATTGATGTAAATACATACTGATGTAAAGTGAGATTTAAGGTGCGAATGCAGGATTCATGATATGAAAAAAGTCAAGTTGCTTTTCGTTCGGGTAATTTTTTTTTGCAAGATAGAAAAAATATTTTCTGCTCCTCCTTTTATTCACGAGGGGAAAATTAAAATTTGTTTCCTCATATGTCTTATTCTCAAATTTACATTTACGAGAAAATAATGTTTGAAAGAAGTAGGAAGATGAACATTATTACACATTGTAGATAAGTAATATCTTAGATTGGTTATGCACTCATATTATGCTTTACTTTATCCTACACTTTATATCAGTGTTTATTATGAAGCTTTATTGTTGCCCAAAAATATGACTGAAACCAAATTGTATTGATCTGTTCATTAGAATTATAGTTTGAGAGCTCATTCAAGAGAATTGAGCTTATCATCTTATAGCAGTGGTTCTCACGTCCGGGAGCTACATTACCCCTTTCGATGGTCTGGCAGGCCGTCATTACCACCCCCCAATACAAGAACTTACTATTTTCACAAGTTGAGTCTTCAAAGACGGTCGAAAACAACCGGCAGCTCAAGGCTCATGCCTGATAGGCGTGACAGTGTATGTGAACATAAGTGAAATTACCACTAAGTCAAGGTGTCGGCAACACCGAACTCCAGATTAGATTACATCGAAGCACGGTATTCACTATTCACAAACTGTTCATTCTTGTAATTTCGCGAGAGAGGTAAAAAATTTTAAGTTTATTATGTTCATCTTCATGACGTTGGTAAGATTGATATCTCAAGATTAGCCAAAGATAACACGGTTTACTATGCGCAAAACTTGCTTCGTACCTTCCTTCATCCTACAATATTAAGAATCAATACCCTACACCTCATATGCTATACGGTAGACAAAAATGGATAGAATTCTTTAGATAATCCTGACTAGTCCAAGCTGGCAAAGCAAACCCAAAGCACCAGAGCGATGGCTGTCATCCTGTTGGCACGAACACCTCTCCAAACCCATCCAAGTCCCGCAAAAACACCAACAGCCTCGACCTTTGATCTGAACTGGAAATCAGGTGGAATCGAATACCATCTAGCTAGTATATAAAAACTATCACAACATACAACACATATAACATAGCAACATACATCACATCATACAACATATCACATTACCATCATATCACAGCATTAACGAAAGATAGACATCAGGACACCTGTTCACTTATAGTTAGATAAATCAATTCGTCTCCATCGCTGCAAACTGACGGATTCAACTTATGCCACGCATTACCGCAAAGTAGAACACTGCTCTAGAGCAATAAATTTGTTATCTTCGGATAAATTTGTCGGTCGGAGATAATGAATCAAGCAACAGGACGTGCAGGAGAACAATGAAAAGGCAAGCCTTATAGCATCTAGGTCCTCGACATTGACAGCACCATAATTCTTCCGACTAACGCGCTGTGAGGATGAAGAAAGGAAACGAGGAGCAGGACAAGGAACTTCGTGAAAAAAATCAACCTGGGTTTCGACCCGGTCCCCGAAAATGTGACTTTTGAAGTGGAATCAGAAGGAAATTGAAAACAGGGATATGTGTTGGGAAAGCATCGAAGTGAAGCAGTCTGTAGGATAGAACGGAGGTGAAACTAAAACCATAATGCGCTTTCAACAGTAATATTTTAATGGACTAGACGAAAAAATGAATGGGGCATGATCTTTTCTAAGAAAAAATAAACAACATTCTATGATGACAATAGCGTGAACGTGAATTTCTTCTTCTTCACGTTGTAGAAATCGTCTATATTTAAAACTGGAAGTTTAGGTTCAATTATCTTCATGATGCAACGATAACCAGAAACATTTTATCTGTGCGACAATAAAAGTTGTCAATTTTCGAACTCTTATCACGCACTGTTTTCATTTTGTTCTTCGACATATCTGCTCGTTACCATCGACCATACGCAATTGGTCAAGAGGGTCTTTCGGCGATGACTGTTTCATAATGAACTCCTCTGCATATCCTCTTTCCTAGAAGTTTTTGCTTAATTGTTTTTGTCGGTCGTTACCATGTTATAAACCTTCGTCGATGGCACAGTATACTACCTGTCTTCAATCTTTTTAACATGATGGAGACAAAAATTCTCTCTAGGTTAAAAGACTGTTTTCTTTTAGTGTTATCGACACTTGACTTGCTGACCATTTTCTTTCATTGATCAACTTGTCTTGAAGGATTAAACTTATAAGGCATCTGTAATTTTAAAATATATCAAAAAAAGTACGGCCTGTTTATGGTCGTCGCAGGTTCGAAAGTCTCAAACTAGAGCGGAATCTCTAGATCAGGGCTTCTCAAACCGGTTAAGTAAAAAGGGTCTGCAAACAAGTAATGGTCGGTCTGTGCAACTTCGATTCATTGTATTGATTGATACATATCCTCCTACATATTGATATCCTGTTATTGATATTGTATATATA
Organism: Anisakis pegreffii; assembly: GCA_035041965.1. NCBI lineage: Eukaryota > Metazoa > Nematoda > Chromadorea > Rhabditida > Anisakidae > Anisakis > Anisakis pegreffii. The sequence continues at coordinate 67,403 of JAPYMA010000631.1, read as the reverse complement.
TATATATATATATATATATATATATATATATATATATATATATATATATATATATATATATATATATATATATATATATATATATATATATATATATATATATATATATATATGATCCATATCCTCAAGAAAACTCAAATATCAAGAAAACCTTCCATCAATTTCATGAATGTCTGAAGAGTCTGTGTATCGAATGGTTTCGTTGTATACGCTACAATTAAGAACAAACATATACTTTTGAAAGAGGAAGAAATTGCATAACTTTTGTACATGGATGTATCATGCAACATTGACACTTTTTATCGTTTGATGTATCACTTTTTTTTCATACCAAGAATTATTTTCAGTCGTTCCAATCATTTATATCATTTGATCCAATCATTTATATTCAATTCATTGAATCATTTTGAATGATCCATTTATTCCTATTCATTTCGCTCATTTTTTCCTCTTATCTTGCGCTCAATTATTTATGTTCCTAACAATACAACACGACCAAGTCTTTTTTGTTTTGTGACATGCACGTACCATTAGGAATAGAAACTATAGGTGTGTCTGACACCAAATAAATAAACAAGTATATGAATATATGGATATATGCATACATATGTATATCTTAGAAAGTGTGATTTTGTTCGTGAATTGTAGAAAAAGGTTATGATATAGACATTATGTTCAGTGAATAATTATGAGATGAAAGAATTTTGTTGTGTTGCTGATTGATTTTGAATTGAATAGGAAGAGATGGGCGGTCACAAAGAACGAAGGGGATGTGATGTTATGGAGTGAAATTGGTGGCTCATTCATTCAGAGATTGACAATCGCGATTTGCATTGTTCATATCGAGCGTCTAATGAATCGAATGATAATAAGAGTATTTGTTATTTGAAGGAACGCTTCGTTTATTCGTGTATCTGGAGTGAGTAAATTCAAGATGATCAACGCAATCATATTCAGTTGTATTTGTTTGTTTTCTGCTGCAAATGCTGATTTATCAGTCAACAACCAAAAGCTCAGCTGGATCGTTGGCAAATGGCGGTCAGAATTCTCTGGAAAAGTTTGTTGACATCTTACAATTGCTTTCATTGCATAATCAATAAACTTGTATTACTGATACGCGTTGAAACTCATTAATTCTTGTAACATGAATGACATTCATTCCTTATCATTTTAATGAACACTTGTAATCTTATACTTTACTGATATTTTTGAAAAAAAAGCGAATCAGTGATTGGAAGTATCACCTACGGGGGAATTCATCAAAATAACGTTGAGATAAATTTTCCAGCTACTTATGAAACCTCTTCTCCCAAGCAGTGTTTGTAAATGATGTACGCATTCTGATCTAAGAGCACGATTTAAAGTGAATATTTCAATGAACTTTTTCCCAGTTATGTAATCGGTTGAATCTACTAATTTAAAACATTGGAAAATACTAACAAATTTAGAGGAAATTTGATGCACCTTTGGAAAAATCCATCAGAAAAAGAATTGAGCAAAATCGGGACATTTTTTTTTCATCGTAGCACCCGTCCAACCTGGACTTTCAATGTTCAGTTTGAGTAGCCTTTCAATGCGCTTGACAGATCATAAATGAATATCGCTCTATTTGCATTTTGAAGTCTTTCACAGATCCGTAGTACCATTTTCAATGCAAACAAACAGCGACAGAGATCATTCTGATATTGCACTTCCACTCCATTTTAGGTGTATTTTCCTTTTAATAGTTTGAACATTTATAAAGCTGCGATGAATTTCCACCAATTCTGAAGGACGTTGTTCAGCGATAGGCTCTCAATTCTTCAGATTTTTTTCAAGATCTACCTTCATACTTGCAAGAAAAAAAAATGTTTCATTTTAATAGAATTAAGCACTCCTCCTGTGTTATGAATATCAAATGTTTGCATTGTAAAGCAGTCTTTCCTCCAAAACGCCCGAAACGATGAGCACAAACTGACAGTCGTGAGTTTCTATTCCATTCAGGTGTTTTGGCCAACTGTTCCGACTATGACATTTGGTGAGGAGTTGTACATATCTGAGGCTCCAGTCGCTAAATCGTCAAATGTGCAGTTTTTGAACTATTCGTAAGAACCATTTTCCTTTATTTCATATCAGATTTACTCGTAATTATTTACTCAGATTGTTCCGTTCGACGCTCAATGGATAGATTCACTATAGAACAGTTTCGTAATGCGTTTCCATTTACCAATTTTTCATCATTTTTTATCGCTCGTTGAACATTCCGACGATACGATGCGTACTTTAATGTTTGAAGCCAGAACTTCATTTTTTAATGTTTTGAATCGATGTTGTGTAATTTTTTATTGCGTTCGAAGCAACTGCAATAGCTATTGAATATTCTATGCGATTGATCAATAATTATAGTTGTGAAAGAAATTGAGCATTAAATTTTGTTGAAATCAAATGATATAAGGTTCAGTGGTGAGCACAAAATGGATACAAACTGGTTTAAGAAATATCCAGTTTTGACGTTCATCTAGGAACGCATTTCGAGATCAGATTCATGAATGCGTTTCAACTATTATAATGGCTCGTGACGGGATGTTATTCACGCATTCTTTGAAGTGTCTAAATTTCAATCAATCGTTCTGATCACCTTGAGGATGCGTCGATCTTCCTTCAATGGAATTAAATAAAAGTGATACACAACTAGGTTCTGGGGAAATAGGTCGTATGTTGAGAATGAAATGATGCAATCCTTTGAAGTTTATGACGGGTAATTTTATTCATTAACACTTATAATATTCACCGAATAATAGCATCTCTTTATGCAATCACAATTGAGTAGTTTAGTTTTTTTTGGAATTTAAAATAAAACCAAAAGTGATTGTTCGCTTCGAAAATACACTATTCAAATTATTCAGTTCTGAGGCTATTTTGCTCGAAAATTGAGGCTTCGATTGAAATTAGAGGTGCTGAGCGAACGTTGCATGACCATCTAATTCATGGACTTTATTTCAATAATTTGAATTCTACACTTTGAAGACTCCGAATCTCTGTGTAAGACAGTTGGTTGGCGTTTTTGGCGGAAAACAAGTTTTAAACGGCAATTAATGACAAAATCATGCACACATTTTTTGTTGACTGAGAGTGGTTTTGTTTGATGTAATTGTTCTAACTGAGATTTGTCACTGAAAATCGTTTCATAGATAGGTAATAGTGAAATCAAGAAACGTTCAGCAATAAATAACCAGTAAAAACGTACGAAGTTTTATATACGCCAGTAAACTTTTATTGCATTATTAGCTATTGATATTCTCTTCCAGATGCAATATGAAATTTAAACAGCACAGTACTTCAATAAAATGTATTGTAATGTGAAAGGAAACACTAATCAGCAGTAAAATTTACTTTCAAAAAATGGAATATTCAGAGCACGAGCTTGGTCACATACGACAAAGGATCACTTCCATGATGAATGGGGCTTTTTGACAGTTGATCCATCTGGCAACGCAACATTGATGACGGCGGGGAATAACGGTTTGGCGATCAAAATCTTATTAACATGTGTAACTCCCAGTGCACATGAAAGACAAGATCAGTGCATTTCCAACTGATAAGAATGCGAAAATATGGAAATATGCAATCCCTTGATGGATTTCTCACGAAAGTGCTGAGTCAAACTTTTCTGAGGACTGTTTAGAGATGAATCAATTGAATTAAACAAAACTCGTTTAAATCCTATTTTCTTCGTTCTCCTTTGTTGTTTGCGGGAACAACATTCTATCTCTATAATGCACACATTTTCAGCATTAAGATTGGGGGAAGGTTTTAAATATTAACTGATCAGCAGCCGACGTAATTATTCCATGCAGTTTCTGGACTTTTTTACTTGAAGTGAAGAAGTCTAGAACGAATCGATATGTTTTAATTTTTCTTCAATGCCAGGTTTCACAACTTATGAAGTTGGACCAACATCTCTTAACAAAATGGTCTTAACGTTACGGGACATTGGACGTATTTCTTTTTCGAGAGATTTACCCGTCGAAGATGTGAGTTGCGATTTCATTCATTATTGGCATTTCAGTTTATACGTGTAATTCTTTCTGGTAGATGAATTTTTATGATTCAGAGCATTTCAAACTCCATCCACTTCTGACAAGAGCTTGATAGTAGCAAAATTGAAATTAGAATTGGAAGATGCGATAAAATTTCCCAGGAGCATTTCAATAAAACAAACAACAACGAAACATATTTTCAACCCAAAATCCTATTAAGATGGCGATCAAATATTCAGTTTCGCTGAATGAATCCAGCAAAAGCATTTGAACTGACCATTCGAATGACCGTGATCACAAAGTGTGAATGTTATCAATAGCTATCACTGTATCTAAACAAATAAAATTCAAAAGGGATATAATACTTCCACTAACGGCAATTTACAAACTCGGCTGAGGAACCGAGCGGATTTTTAGACGCCTCTGTGAGCGAGATCTAACATGGCAGGGGGTCCTGTAAAACGATCTCCGGCCCTGGAATTCGCAGGGAAAGTACTAGCGGTGTTCGTTCTCAAAAAATAACCGATATGACCGCATAATGTACAATCAATAACTCATCTATTCAGGAAAACCTTTATGCCTGATTTTAGAAAATGAACTTAACTTCTGACGTACAAAGTAGAATCCTGTAAAATATGACACCGACTCCGGACTCCGCTGAAAGGGGAGGAAAGGGTGGGGGAGGGACTCTCTCACGGTTCCCAATCCCATTTAGAACAATTGTTTGGTTGCAGATTTTTGGCAAATTCTCATTTTTCGATTTTTCAATTCGAACCCAAATTGTCCTTATATATAAGCTGGTGCAAATAGTTCGTAATAGTACATAGTGATATCATCCGAGTAGATTTTGTTTCACATGTGTTTCGTGGAATGCACTTTGTTATGATTTTGTTTCAGTGTTACACGTGAGCCACTTATGATTCATCGACTCATTGAATTCGTTTTCAGTTGCGAAGGACATTCATCAAGCACGATGATCATTACTTGGAACAAATCATCGAAATGCGTACTGCTACACACCCTGTTCAAGGATATCTAGAACATACACGTGTCATTTATACCAAACAAAAATGATTATTTGTGGCCATAATTGAACATAGTTGCATTTCCTCAGTTTTTTCAACCAGCTGAAGTCGCTCTCTTTCGAAAAGCTTTTGCTCCGAAATACCCAAAAGAAAAATCAAGATACTACATCCAATTAATTCACAAAGATTATGACATCTAAAAAAGAAAGGTTCTAATACATTCGCTGACCGAGAGGCTGAGTTCATTCTGAAGATGTCTAAAATGCATTCATATTGTAAATATAAAGAAATACACAGGAGTATCAAAATCACACGCTTATAAACTAACAAAAATATAAAAATAGTGAATATTTACATGGATTAAGAAGAAAGAATCAAAAATTTGGCGTTCTCAAAAGATAAAGAAGTATTTGAAAAATGAAGAAAAAAGCGTTGAATTTCGATTAAGAATATTTATTTTCGTGTCATTGCGATATATATTCACTTATTGATCGATTCGCGTTTGATTTAAGGTAATAAATATTTAATGGAATCGTTCCGTTTCATATATACGGACAGAAATTTCTGAGTGCAAAATAGATCACAAAAACAAAATGGAATACAACGCGTGAAGCCGATGCATAAGTCTAATAATGTGAGATTGATGGACAACAAACCAAAGTTCAGCTTTTAGTGTACTCTGAATGAATACAAGAGGTTCTGGATCTAGCCGTTTTGGAATATTATAAGCGTACGAAGCAAAAGTTTAAGATTAGATCCTGCACATCTGAAACAAACAGGGTCTCTCACGTGTCTGTTGGTGCCTAACTGAAATTCTTATACCGAGATATCCAACGCCAAAACGTTTTATTCCGACCAATCATTGTTCCATAACGCATACGGACAAATTTGTTCTTTTCAAACGTTCATGCAGCCTAAAGTGCATTCTTCTCCATCCATAAAGCAAGGTAGCATGTAAAGTCCAAAGCAAAAATCGAATTATAGTTTCAGACATATCATGTTGGAGATTTGTATAACATATTATAACATTGACACTTGATGAGAAAGAGTTGAGTTTATGAGCGAGATCTTTACATGAAAAACAGCCGAAGAAGTGAATGAAAATCTCATCGCCAAGAAACGGTTGCAAATCTCAAACTTGGTGTTCTTGGTCAACGTCTCTCTCTTATGATGCTTTGAAAGGGTTCCATTAGAAAAATATAGTACTTTACCTCATCCAAACTTGTTTTGTGATTAATACTCCTGATTTTTTACTATTAGTTTATTTCATGGACAGACATTATAAACAGTGTCTGAATGTTTTAAACAACATTGCGCCGAAGTGTTTTGGATTGAAGGATTTTCCTTCCGTGCAGCATGAATCTTCTTGATGAATAAATACCGTGTGAATGCAACGCAGGATTTGGAAATTTAATCGTACATCTCCTCTTAAAAATTTGGGAGATGATCGGCAAATTTTCTACTCATTTGAAGGATCAGTTGAAAAAACCTTCGATTTTCGCTTCAAAAAATGCGAGAGGGGATCTAGTAAACAATCATGAATAGTTCTGTTCAGCTCTGTTCGTGCACTATCCGAAAACAATTTTTGGGTGAAGAAGAGTGGAATCATACAGAAACAATCATGAACACAGAGAACATTAGCAATACAGAATGGAATAATAAAGAAAGAATCGAACGATTTCTCAAAACAAAACTTGAATCGAAATAGAACTGAGAATTCGAAAGACAAAAAAGGCATTACCGAAGAAAGTGGTTGAAAGACACTTTAGAATAGAACATACAAAACCTTGTTTGAATCAGCTCATGGAATAAACAAAACCCTCTGAAATGTTCCTTTCCTCTTTTCAATTCACTAATTTTACAAAATCTAAAATATTGCTTTGTGCAACGACGTGGGTGGCGTACTTCTTCCATAAGTTCCGTCTCATCCCAATTTCGTATAAAACAGCTTGTTCTCATTATGCATTGTCAAGGCTGTTTTCCACGTTTTTTTTCCATTTCATGAAGCTACCGTACCAAGCAGTATCACTTTTAATGTCCATAAGGGAGTTTGTGGCTCCATCTTAAAATTCCTCAAGCTAAATAGTACAATACATGTCATTGAATTACCTAATGATCATTTATTTCTCGACATTATTTCCAAATCCGATAAACTGGCAGTTTCCTCGTCGAATACCTCTACCCCAATAAGGCAACAACTGAATTACGGTGTCTTTCATCCACGTGAACTGTGGTTGTCGATAACATAATAAATCGCAAAATTTCCTGATGTGATATCCGAGCAACGCAAACAATATTTCAAGGTTTTGCATAACAATTTGTTCTCGATAGCCTCCGAAGAACATCTACATTGAAAATTAGCCATAAAAGACGATTCGACTCATCACATAACCACATATATTTTGTTCCACGATGAATCTCATGCTTTTTAACTTTTTATTTTACAACGAATCCTACTACACCTACCACCCATTAATTTCGTACCTCCCCATCAATGCAAATTCCTTAAAGTACCTATCAACTCCCAGAATGTGTCTGCAGCTGGTTTGAGAGCATTTAAATGACAACAGTACGCATCATATCTGAATGATCCCCGCGATGCATCTGTTCTAATTCATTTTCTTACTGATTTGCCGAGAAAACATAAATTGGTAACCAAACTTATTTGTCTGATTGTCTTTAGAGCGAAAAAAAAACTAAGATTCATTCGTTCGAGGAAGTGGCCGTTGTGGCAAGAATATAAATCAGATAACTGATCGACAAGAGCAGCATTTATTTGTGGATAATACCGATTTCAAAGAAAATGCAAGAACGGATTACTGAACAATTCGAAACGGAAAAACAAAAACGAAATTCCATTTCAACGGTGATATAAATCAACAAATACTGATCAAGTGAGAATCAAAGAGCCACTTAGAAAGGCATCATCAGTCACTAGTATATTATTATCATTATTATTATTATTATTGTCGGCAATCAACATCTATGTTCGCGGAATTGACCCTAAGAAGTGTGCACTTGAACACCGTACACTCATTGCAAGTCGCTAAACAAATTTTGATCATATGCACTCGCGAATGAACATGCAAAGAAAAACATTTCTAACTTTACCCATATGATCACCTCAGTGTCATCTCGGAAGCACATTTCCTTCTCTTATATGACGAACTTCAACTGTCATGTCTCTCCTTTTCTTCTTGGTTTCTCAAGATGGTAGGAAAATTTTCACGAGGTTCATTCCAATTTGATACGATCTCATTGATTTTAGAATTTCTGATTCACGAAATAACAAATTGCCATTAACATTCAGGTCGATTATCTAGGTTTTCAAAATTGAATGGAAGTGTACAAGGTTCCTTATTGAAACGCAATATTGATAGTGTTTCAGTGCACACTGATCACAAATTGAACATACCAATCCCGTAACATATACATATATACAGAGATACGCAAATATATGAATTAAAGGATAATGAACAACTGGATGATATCAGACGAAAAACCATTCATTCAGCAATACAAGTTAAAAACGTCAATGAAATTCATCAGTTAACACATCAAAAACGGTAAATTCATAGGAACAGATTAATGTAAAATGAAAGAGTCCAATAGATTGATTTGTTGAAAACAACTCTTTTAGGTGATTTTCAACGTTGAACTGATATCGTAAAACATATTTTAGAAAGATATTGAATATGAATTTGTAGGGTTATCAAAACACAGCGATCTTGTTTGTCTCTACAGCTGAATTTATTAGTAGATAGACGAAGAACGAACTTTCAGATCGCTTATTTTGACATATCAAATTGAACTGCACAGTCTAAACTTTAATTGGGTTACATGAGATTTGAAGTTACGTTACTCTAACCAAATTATTGTCTTCAAATTGCGAAGCAATTTCATTGCATAATTTAAAACAAGTTGCTCAACTCTTTGTGAATATTTGAATGTAATCAAGCATTTCAACCAGTGATGAGACAATAGTGAATAATTGACGGTAAAACTTGAAAAATAACGTTAGGCACAGAAGGTACATGCAATTTAAGAAATTAGTTGATGTTAACCGATGAAAGGAAAATAGAAAACAAATACTGGAAAAAAATATACAACTTGCGGATATTGGTCGCAAGTACAGCACATTATAGATGCGCACTGAATTCAGAAATGCTGCACGAACAATACAATGCGTTTTTCCTCCTTAGAACAACCAGAAATTCTAATATGATAGGAAGCTTTCAGTTGCTTCGCATATGCAACTGAACTTTCAGCATATGAAAAAAAGAAATTTTGAGCCAACCAATAGAACGCTTTCAAATCAGTTATATTTTACTGGATAAAAGCTTTAGGAAAAGAACTTCTTCCAGAATGGGAAAAGATCATCGTTTTGAAAACGAAAATAGATAACGAAATAAAAAGAACAACGAATGAACATCGAAGTACAATTGCACGAAAAATGGTAGCATAGGAGATGAAAAGAACAACATTGGAACAAAAATTTAAGAAACGATTATCATATGTATTGGCAGAATAAACAGTATACATATTATCGCAAACAGTGATTATTAACAAAGGAACATCAAAACAAAACGAAGAGACCAGGAAAAGATCATTACGAGAATGTGCAGTCAACTTAAGAAATATCTGCAAAATAATATTCAAGCTGCGATTGAACCGTGCGGAAATAATATCATCATAATACATACACATATTGAAAAAAGCAACTCTATACAGCACCAATTATGAGAACAACAAATAAAGCAAATACGGTGCGAAACACTTCAATTTGAACGAAAGTATCCAACTTAAAGATAAAATACGAGAATAAAACTACAAACAACTAAAGCTTATTATAGCAGTAATAGTTGCTAATAATGCATCTAATCTGTATCGATCTTGATTCAGCGTTCCATAGCAACTACGTCTTTTGGTGGTAGGCATTAATGCGTTAACGGCTAAGTTGCTAACAAACAGGTTAATTCTTTCATCGAAGACTTCACCTGCTAATTATTTTTGGCTCGTGGATTAAGGGAAACTGTCGCTAAAATCATTTTCTTCTTACTTTTAACTGATTCAACAATATATTGTTCACATTCAGGCGACTAAACATTTCGGAACATGATGCGAACAACTTTAGGCTTAGGACTATGACTTAAGCATGCGGCTTGGAGCGTAAGCCTAGAAGGTAGTTTAGGCTCATCCGAAGTCAGTAGATATGTCATATAAAAGTGGAGGCATGAAACGTCACGTAATTTAATGTTTACTCATAACGACAGCGTTGTAGGGCAAAAAGTGGGACTGAATTTATTAATTTGAGTTTAAAAAATTGCATAAATAATTTCACTGGTAATATTTGGGAACAGGAAAGCAAAATACGTGGGAAGCTGCAAAAAAGGGCTCAGAAATGGTTCCATGAAACGCTGACAAGTATCCTAAGAGGCACAAGAACGTTTCGTCGACCATTCCATCAGATAAGGTTCATTTCCAATGAGCGTTTAAATTTGCGTATAATGAGGAAGCAACCTCTCTATTCTAGTATGTAAGTAAATACAATCAGATTCAAAATGATCATTTTTGTCAAATAATAATTTCAAAACCTACTTTGACGCATTCATTTTCAAAAAAGATATAAGCAAAGACAAGCGATCTAAACTGTCTGATGGAATGCAGTGATCAACATGCTGACGACTTCGACAGCAGACCAAAACCAGCCCCGGAAAATGAACGCAACATCTCTATTCTCGTTCACCAGATACTCGTTGTCTGTTCAAATACTTTTGTGCCTCTCGGAAATACTTGCAAAAAAAACCCTCAACTATCCCAATTATATTTGGAAACTGTTCCATACAGAAAAGAAACTATGAAGCAAACTGAAGTGGGATGAGTCTAAGGAAGGAAACGGTACAATGAGAATTTTTACATAGAATTTGGAAAAATTTTTAAAATGGAGGAATGTGAATTTGGGAAAAAATGGAATTAATGATTAATGATAACAAATGAATGGAAACTATCGCTAGTTTCGAACTTAGCGGCGGCATTATCGGAGAAATTTGCGTTGATTTGAAGTCAGCGGCAGCACTGAGGTAATGAATTTAACGGTCGGAAAATTTTCTAACGATTTAAGGATTAACGATGGCAGCTTTTCGCGTTAATTTGCCCAATTTCCTTTGGTACAAACAATATATAATATGGTTAGCTGTAAAAGCGAACAGATGTAAGACAGCGAAGAGACCGAAAGCGTAATTGAGGTAAGAGTATGGGATTGTTAAGATGAGACACTTCAGTGGTATGTATGTATAAGTAATGAAAGATATAGAGCGAAAGATACATACAGAATTAATTTTTATAGAAGAGTAAGAGACGATTTGGTGACGGAAAGTTGATGAAAATGATATGATGATAACAGTAATAACAGCAACATTCATTTCATCTATAATATGAATTAATAAAGGAGCTTTTAAAAATTGCGATAGATTATCAAACGATAAAATAGTCTTTCTTGACCATCGTTTGCATGGAACACTCATGAGGGTGGTGGAAAAGCGAACCGTTGAGTGATTTTTATGAATATTTTAACTGCTTCTTATTAAAAACATATTCTAAGAAAACATACGCCTCATCGATGAGGAAATTTTCAATAAATTAGATTGTCAGACAGTTGATTCAGGAGTTATTTTAAGAGCGAACTTCGACGTTAATGACTGTTGCTCGGTAAGATTGAAAAATGGCAGTGAATGAAACGAACATAACAGCTGAACACCTGCATCATCATCTTTTTGATGACATCGTAAAACAAATACTGTATCATGTCGTATTGCCTCAGATGCTCGTTGATTACTTATTATTGACCACTTCGATTCATCAATTCGATCCTTCAATTCATTTATCGAATTATTCCATATTTTGAATGAGGAATAGGGGAAAAATTATTTAAAAACCTTACGGATAACACATTAATAATACAAATATTCTTAATTTAGCACACTGGCTTTAGTAAACGACTGGAATAATCCAAACTTTTACAGTTCTCGACTGCACGAAAAAACGCTCAAAGAAATACGTCGAAATGATCATTTGAACAATTGAAGAGCAAGATGGATCACAGAAAAATTTAATTTGAAAAAACAAACATAAGCGAATCGCTTTGAAACAATCAACTTGTGCATGAAATGGCTCAATAAAACACTGAAAAACAAACCGGAAATGGAAATTTGGGAGCGAAGAAACGTTGAAGGAAAGTGGTAGCTGAAAATCGTAGAGATAAACAACGAGCCAAATGAGCGACCACTTGATCAGCTGTATGACGAGGTTGCTGACGAGTCAGTTTAAGATACTTGTTTAGTGGACGTGCAATGACCGCGAAAACTGCTTGAGCAGCACCAACTGCTTCCATCGGCTCGCTTAGAATCTGAAAACGAATGCAATAATGGCATGCATTGTCAACTGCTGATCGAAAACATCAATGGCGCATTACCGATACCCACACCATACAGTGCCGACTACATTTATCATTAAACAACGAAGATTTTTACGCAGTTATGAGTTTTCGATTCAGCCAACTGGTTTCCGTTTTAAAACCAATGAAAGTTGTACCTGGAGAAAGAAAAAATCCAAAACTGACAGATGAACTGTAATGAATAACACAATATGCTGATGAGAGGTAAGCTACTTGTGATAGGTTTCTACTCGGCTGATTAGCTAACAGGTTGGATTATTACTATCATGATTATGACAAGAGACGAGACCGGTCCAAACTAGACCTGAGATAATTATAGAAAATAACCTGATTCTGAGGGCTGTTAGCCGCAACACTTTGAACACCAGCAAACGCATCCTCGGTGGTACTAATCAGTCGATATTTACGTTTTTGAAGTCGTCTTTCCCATTCCATAATTTCATGAAAACGTTCATTATGGCCACCAACGCGACGTTTCGCAGCTGCTTCCATTAGAACACGAGCATTCGCCTCTGAGATGGTACAGTCAGTACCTAATCCTTCGATATCATACATTTTGAAGCCACCCGATGATTGTGATACACCTGAACAGTCATATCTTTAGTGAATATAACGTGAAACGGTTACTGTATTTAGCAACGTTCACACTTCAGATTCGATAACTTTTGGATTACTGTCAGCTTTTTTTCTCATACGGTAACGATGTTAAAACTAAACTGATGTCATAAATTGTCTTGTGGAAGTGAACTCGTCTATTGGAAGATCAAAATTTCATACAGAAATAAAAGAAGCAATTATATATAAATACCTACTTAAAGACGAAAAAAGATAATACTAAAACAACGAATGATTCTTGCTGCAAAAAGAATTGTATTGAAATGCTTTTCATGATCAAGAGTCAGTTCATTCTAACATTATACAACAGAAAAAGTAAAAACAAAATGAAACGAAACTAATAAAATACCAGATCGAAATCGCGATACACCCGAAGTGGTCTTGTCAAGATGTGGATTATACGAAGGAAATTTAGCTGTATAGGTACGTAACACATGAACAGCAGCTTGTTGAATACTCATTTGTCCGATAGTGAATGTACGCGATTGACCGTCGGGGTCACGTACAACACTAACAACATATTCGGGTCTTAACAGACGTATTTCGAGAATGATCACCGAAATATAGTGAAAATAGAGCAGTGCGTCGAGAAGTGATAACGAATACGTTACAACAACGCGATAATCATTTTGACGTTCCAATATAACGCGAACCACGTAGAACAACCAAAATGCGAACAGAATAAATAATACACAAAATATTAATGCTATACGCTGCACAAATAAGCGTGGCATATCTGCAGCCGCACGTCGAAAATACATTGCCCATAAGGCGGCTATCAACAGCAACGTTTTCATCGTCATGTTTAATAATAATCCTTGACAATCAGCCAAACATACTACCTGAAATTGAATTCATCCATACCTCAAAAATTGCACAACTATACACCAGCTTTGTCCTATCCCATCCGTCATTCGCCCAAAAACACGATAAATGAATGTATGAGTAATATTGAAAATATTTCGGTTCACTGTTGGTACACTAGCTACAGTATATTTAAATCACAAAAAGTTCTAGGCAATTTATGATAGATAGGTGCCGTAACCGACAGATTTCGATACGACATGACATAGCATGTGATGCTGCTTCAGGCTATCAATTTTTAAGACAAAAACAATCAACAAATTGAAAGAGAACATACCTCAGGCCATTCAAATTCTGTATATCTGAGAACAAATGGCAACAATGCCATAGTAGGTGAGGATGCGATAGAAAGTAACGAAATGAAGAGTGCACTAGAAAGCCAGAGTAAACGAGAGCATCTTCTGGCAACAACTCGACCCACAGGTACGACGAATGCACGATCTGCCGCACCACTATACGAATGTTCGCTTGTATTACCCGTTATGACTGTGGTGTTTTCAGCCCAATTATCTTCATCACAACTTGCTTTAATACCCTACAAAGTAGATTCATGACTATCACCTTTAAATATCTGGCGTTAGCAACTAACAGTGCAGCAGACTGCAATGATGACAACCAACCCACTTTCAGTCGGCAGAAACTAAAAGTTTTAGCTGATCGATAACTGACTGACTGAATTCCGGTTCGCACGCATTTCGGTTTCCAGAAATTATTCAGTCGGTTATCGATCCTAGACCTTGACATATGTCAAAGAATTTCAAATTCCTGGAATTTAGAAACTGTCACCGACTCAAAAGTTTTGAAATATTTTCTAAAAGACCCAGTTTCTGGGATGAATCTGATGCCTTTCAGACTAGACCGGATTTTGCGTCGGTTACCATCACCAGCAGCCTGTATCTAAATGAAAACTTATATCACACTTTTTTGAATGATACTCTCTAGCGTCAGTAAGACCTAGAATGCTGCATACATCGTAGAGAACATTCCGCAATGAATATTTCAATCAGAAAAAATTTTCATAGAAACATGCAGCGCAGCGGATCTGATGGATTCAAAATGAAAGCAGATTTCTGTTGAAGAACTGAAACTAACATTCGGTGCCACACTGCGTAAGACATCATTTTGAAAAAGAGTGATTGAACCAAAAAAAAGATAAAAGAATAGTATCAAGAAAAAACAAACACTCACTTCACTGGCAGCTGCAGAAAAATGAGGTACAAGAAACGGTGCCGTGACATCCGATGAGCTAACGCGCCCTCTGGGTAAACTGCTTCTCGCAGAGCGTATATTCCGCTGTGATGGACGTCTAGTTGAATTTTCAGACACCACTGACATTGCACCTGCAACATAAAATACATCTTTACACAGAGAGAATTAATTTCAACCACATAATCGCGATTTGATCATGGATGCAAACGCAGTGGGGTGTGGGGCTATGGCAACTTACTATAACCTAGAATCGAATGCTGCTTGCATGAGTACCGCAGAAAAAGTAGAAACAAATGCAGAGTTTTATGCAACTTCATACTACGAATACACATTTTCACAGAAAATCTACAAGAAATAACACTCTCTTCATTCTGCAATTTCGTGGGTTCAAAAAAAAAACGAAAAACTTTGTTCCGCTTTCTCCGGGATAGTAATGTCAACAATGGAGTATGACAACGATTCAAATGATATCGGAAAAAAAAACTGATGGCTTAGAGTGGAAACTAGAGCGTTGAAACGGTCGTTCATAACACGTTACGTTATCGAATCGAGTGCTTCTGCGTTTTCTAAACACAGAGGTTGGTTGATGATCACGACTAGATGCGGTGCATTATGGCATATAACAGATGAACACAGTCATGCTATAAAAATACGAAAATCCAATGCATGAAGTTTAACAACCTACACCATCACCATATGCAGAAACGAACTAAAAAATAAATTTTTTAACGCAACCCATATTCATTTATGTGTGATCGGTGATTGCCTGGTATAAAACGATGAAGTCCAATGAATTCAGTGCAATCTGCTTGCTGTTGGATGCGCATTTCCTATGTTTCAAGGCAAACTATGTAAAGAGTAATACAGTGTGTGTATGTGTGTATATTAATAAAAGCCGATACCGACGGTTGTCTTAAACGACAATCGGTCAAGGGAAAACACATTAAATGCTGAGCTATTGTTACAGTGGAGTGTATTGTTTTGCGCTGAATTATTTAAACTAATTCTACAAAATTAACGTCATTACGAACACACACACAAATACAATGTACCTTGAACAAACACTTTTTCACAAATTTACAAATTAATCATAAATTTCAACAAAAAAGAGAGCTTATAAGAAACTTCCAAGACATGTGATGCGTTTTCAAAATTTGACAAAAAATGGAATGCGTTTTTTTTTTCATATGATATCACTTAACTGCTTCAATCCGGAAAGAACATACTGGTCACGTTTTTGAATAAAACTTTTGGACAGTAACACCACGACGACATCATACCTTGCCAATTTTCCTTGCTTATCACTCATAGCAAGGGATGCAGAGTTCAACCCAACAAACTCGTCTCCAGCGTTTCTGGCTAAGGTACCTCCTCAACCCCCCCCTCTCCCCGCCTTCTTTCTCTCTCCTCCATTCGGGCTGAAAGTGATAAATAATATACAATTTTACGTGTAGTTGTATATGGCTCGTCTTTGCAGTGTGGGCCGAATTAGACAATGGGCGTGTATAAAGACAGAGGGAGAGCAACACGCGTCAGCGGTTTTCATACCTCGAGAAGCAAGAAAGGAGCAGAGTACAATAAACTTGTTGAGTTTTATAGTTGATGTCGTCAGCTGATACTCATTGAGCAGAGTGGAGTGGTTGTTGAGGTCACGTTATAGTTGGTGTCATTCAAGAAATAGAAAAGAGTGGAGTAGTTCGAGTCTATTAAAACATATCAAATTCTAGAAATGGGAATGTAATATGCATGTTTATCAACCCGTATATGCAACACTAGCAACTCGAGTCGTAGTTGATGATATCATTAGCTGGTATTTTTTGATACAATATCCATAATCTCCGATGACTGTATTCGGTTCTGTTCATAGATTCGATCGGTGCACTGTTCATCACATGTTATTAGTGCGATATTATGATTATTAGATTTCTTCGTAAGTTATAATAATTATAATTACTATAGCCATTTAATTATGATTATTAAAACGTACGATTATAATTGAAACATAGTACGAAATCCTCACTATGATGAAACCCTCACTACCATCATTCGAACAAAAGAAAATCATCCTTTAACAAATCGAAGTTGAACGATCTGCAACTTAACAACAGAGTGAGACGCGAGCAAAGGTGAGGGGTTTCAAGTTTAGACACGTCTCATCATATACGCCACAAAACGTATAATCAAACTCATCATACAATCTTTCTTTTAAAAGGTATGAAAACAAAATTTCTGGAACGTAACGAGAAGACATGTCATAGTGAGAAAAGAAGGTATAATCCTTTTTAAATTTCTTTTCTTAATGCAGTATCCGATCATTCTTAAACCAAAGTAATATCCAATCTTTAAAAATCCAAAAAATTATACTTTCAAAACTTACGGAAACAAAATTTCCCGACAATATTCCTTTCGAAAAAAGTTTACTGAAACAGTGGTAGTTCGGAGGGTGATTCTGATCGGGTTCGTTTATTCAACTGATTCATTGATTTATTCACTCGTTTGATTGTGATTCATTTATCTGGTATTCCTTATAGTTGCCATGTAATTTTTAAGAGGAATCATGAACATTCGAGCTTTTATTGGTAATTTATTTAACTGGTAATTGGTAAGGCAGTAATTTAAATATATCGAGACTGTAAAAAGTTCATGCGTTTTTGGTAAACGAACGAGACAGCGTCACAAAAGGGTAGTTAAGAAGAAAAAATAAGAAAAATTTTATCAAAATAAAGAGATCACTAAGATGGCAAAAAACTTTCTATAGATTTTGGTGACGAGATTTTGACAAACAAATTTTTTTTCTTGTTAAAATACAGTTCGAACATTTAGTCACACGATTAAATTTTTACGACGCTTCCATCGGAAAACAATTCAAGCCCTGATAAGCCAACCTCGTCAATAATCTAATGCTGCTTTAGTTATATGATAATATCTTCCAGCATATTTGCTACTGAACTTGCTCCTTTAGATTTCGAATTATAGTTTCAGTCAGTTGCTTCTTTGCTATAAACACAATAATGGCAGCACTTCCAACGCAGCTGAATCGTACCATACAGTTCTATCAAGTTAACCTACCGCTGTCATACCTTTGTTCGTTTAGTACAGCAAATATGATTCAGGATACTTTAAATGTACTATTTAGGTGTTTCTTGTAAGCCCATCTTCAATACGTATCACTTGGAGTTCCTGGCACGCATTGGTCAGCCCGATCAACGAGCTCGAACAGTGCAAACGAACGCACGTCACGTGAAAGTGGTTTCGCTTTTTTTTATCGTTTTATCTGGATAAATACTTCTTATAATGTTGTTCAAGTCTTTGTGTTCCCTGTTCGTTTCATGTTTCAATTCCGTGATGACCACAAAACTTATTGCTGGTAATGACCACGATAGAAATCAGCGAAGTGAGCGATTTTTGGAACGATGCGAATTTGAGAGCGAGAGCGGAATCACCGTCATATTTGCACCTAACACTAACAGCTGTAGATCAGTTTGAGTGTGCATAGCTCAAAGTGGCGCTTTGATTTGCTTGAATCATTCCTTCTCTCTGTTTGACGGTGTCTAAATCGCACGAATCGTCGTCCATCTGTGGTTGCTCTCACCATCGCAAGCACATGCTCCCTTCTGTTTCCAGACGTGTGAAAACCGCTGACGCACGTTGCTCTCTGTATTTATGTACACGCCCATTGTCTAGTTCATCCACACACCCATAGTGCGACCACGTTGGATCGACGCCAATTGTTTTGGCGGCTTCAATATTCGATATAATATTATTGTATAATAATTTTTTCATAAATGGTGGGGGATGGGCTATTTGAGGTTGTGATGGTTCAACTTAAGTATTCTTTGAAGTTGAGATTTGTTGAAGATGCGATTGTGTTCGTTGAATTAATGTATGGTTACGTTGGGCATGTTCAATGCGTCGTGTTTCATATGATCATAATTTCACTGAACGTTTATTTGTTTTGATAAATTCGTACTGATTGATTCATACGGAAAGTTCCGATTGAACGATAACCGAATATTCATGTGAAAGTTGAAAACTGTCTGAAATTCAGAGCACTATGTTAATGCCAAGTGCTCAATTGCGTGATTTGGATTTGGTTAAATGGTTGGATAACAAATTGGGCGATAATAATGAACTATGGAGTGGACGTCAAGCAGCATCGTTACTGTCACGTGAAATGCTGGTCGAACTGGAAACTTGCTTTCAAGCACTGGAATCTCACGTCAAGCTGAAGATTGTACTTGCCATTCCACATTTGTCTTATCGCTTGATGACCATGGTATGATTTTATTTCATCATCATTTTATCGCCGTTAAATTAATTTCGTGTTGAATTTTTCTCAAAAACCCCATCTGCCGCCTCAGTCTTTGGAATTTGTTAGGGATGGCTTTCAAACGTTATATCAAAAACTTTTGCAATGTATGTTTTTGTTGAAACAACCATTTTACATTCTAAATGATTTAGTGGAAGGATCCTCTATTGAACCTGTTAGACCTGGCTAGAAGAGATGCAGATGACTGGATTGAAACTGTCTCAAATATGTATCGAGACTTCCCAAGCCGTCGCTGTGTGATTCCGATTCCATCAGATTCCAGCTCTTATTTTTACAAAACACTGGACGAATTGAGAAAAATCGGTATTCTCTTCTTATTGTACCGTTCACTCAAGAAAACTGTTGAATCCGAAAGTAGAGGGTGAGAAGATTTCCAGCTTTTCAAGCATTTTGATGAATAACTTCAACCATACAAGTGTGAATGACTACTGAAATTACGATTTGTGAATGTCTTAATCCACAAAATTCTGTTGTATACACCTTTTTTTTCCATTCGCAATCTTGTGGTGCTACCACGCCTTTTATCTTGGTTCGTTTTAGTTCTCTTCAAACGCTTGAATATTTTATTTGAAGTTTCACTTGATAAACCGCATATGCCAAGAACCACATTGATCTGAATCGATAGCCTGTTACGCGAGAATGAGCCTGATCGAGAAGATGCTTTTAAGATCTCTGTCCGTTTAACACAAATTTTTTTATTTGAAATTGGTATCGTTCATTCGTTTGGAAATTTTCCGAATCCAAAATTGTTGCTCATTTAATTTATTTTGTTGTGATCATGTTGTGAATTTAACCGATTGTTCAATTTCTGCATCTGAACACGTTTCAGTTAAGAAGCATGCAGCAGAGGATAATCTGCGTTTGTTGCCATTGGATAAATGTGTTGTGTCGCAATCTGCGATTAAGGTCTCCAGCTCAATGACTTTGTTTTTTCTATTCATCTTTTGATTCTGAAGTATCTTAGCTATCTTCTTTCCCATATTTTCGTTCCATTATTTGATTACGCTTTTTCTTTAAGTATCGTTTTCATTTGTAGTGTCGGTATGGAATTGGCGAAGTGGATGTGCGAAAACATTTCAATTTACGCCGAAGAGCGAAATCATCCACTCTGAAGGCTGATCTCGTTCGATGTAGGTTTATATAAATCCCTCCGTCTATATTTCGTCATCATTTCATTGTGATCAGTTGTTGTTTTGTTGTTTTTTTTTTGGATTTTTAGCACAATTACTCTCAAACGTAAAAATTTTTAGCTGCGGAAGTGGGTTCAAATCCGACCAAAAATCAGAAGAGCGGTGTATATTCAACGAGTTTTCCTATTCGTATGCGAAGTACAGCAAGAAAGCCGAATAATGATTGTGAGTGCATGCAGGCTCTTTTCTCTCCTAAATTTGTTCGTATTTTTATCTTTAATTTTCATTTTCGTTTGCACTGCGAGTCAAAGTTCAATTTTTCGTGATTTTTAATTGCATCTTCATAAATATCCGAAAAAAATTCACGTGTTTGTTAACGGAATCGGAAAGGTTTCGTTCTCTCACTTTTTAATTATTCTTAATCAGCGGCGAATTTATTTTCTGAACAATCGTGTTTTATTTCTTACAATATCTCCCTAATTATTGCACAATTGATTCATTAGTTTCCACAAGTAGAGTAAGCCGTAATGGGCAAGATTTAATATGCAATATCACTGCAGTGCCAATGCGAGGTATTCCTACCGTAAACACCTGTAAACTATCCGCTGGTTTCACCAATGAACCAAGAAAATTTCAAAGGCAACTTGCGAAGCGTGAAGGCGGCGCTAAATTGATTGATATTGATGAAATACCTCATGCGCTGAAGAAGAGAAGACGAGAACAAGAAGCTGAAGAGAAAGCAAAGAAACAGTTGGAGAAGGAGGAACTCAAGAAAAAATTACTTGTTGAAAAAGCTGAAAAGGTTTCTGATATGTGTTCGTACAATTTTTTTCCTGATTATTCACTTAATCTAGAGTGCCAATAAGGCGACCTCACTGACTTGTGTACTCTTTATCGTGTTATCTGCCCATATTCGCACGTTTAATTTTGTCGTTAGCTATCAGACTTTTCTTTATAGGTTCATATTTACTCGTTTAGTAGCTTCAGTTTATTTGATTTGTTTCAAAAATGCATATTCGCTACAATCATTCTCCACAGATAATGTCTCGATGATATCAGATCAAATTTTTCATATAATCAGAATAAATTTGAACAGAAAGTGCACAAGTGAAAGACCGAAGGTCTCATTAATTTATCTTTCTCATCATAAATTTCATATAAAAATAAGAAATTGATGTCACTTATTATTATTATTAATTATTATTTGTTATTATTATTCAGTAAACGGACACTATTTCAGGAGGCTCGTCGTTCAGTATCGATGAAGTCAACAACGTCCACTTGTTCAGAGAATGCTGATACGATAAAAAGCGCTCCAGAAGCGCCTACAGAGCCATCCGCTTCGTCAGAGGAGCCGAAGAGTGCAGCAGTTGGTGAACCAGCTGAGCCATCTCCATTAGTCGTAAAGCAACTGTCATATGCTGATGTAAGGGAACAGCCAACGATGGGTTGTGAGCAGCCTGTATTGGTTAATCCTGTGCAGACTCGGGTAAACCATTCATTCAGTAAATGTTATGAGACACTTCATTTATCAATGTAATTGTGAACCTAATCACGTGCTATTATTATTATTATTATTAAGCTGATTATGTTGATTTGTTTAGGGTTGTGCTCTGTCAGTCATCATTTGAATTATTTCTAAGGTTGGTATAATAAACTATACCCGTCATTTAGATTGAACAACGTGACGCGGCATTGCGTCGTCAGTGTAATGAAATGTTGAGTTCAGCAAACGCTCTCGACGCTCAGGGACATCGAATGGTTTCAGCGTTTTTATCGGGCAACAAAGGTCAGTTCCATCAAACATCATGAACGTATTGTCGGTAGAACTAGTGACCTGTGAATTGCATTCGTGAACAGGATGGTTATATAATTATCAAATTTTTAATGCTCCCCCCCCAGTCTTTCAGTTCATCCATTCCCTCACATGGGTGATGTAGTGACTTTGAAGTTATCTGAAACTTACGAAGATGAAAAGCGATTGGACGGATCTACGCAACGACTGCGTGTGGAAACTTATTTCCAGGTTTGTTGTGCCAATTATCTTCCTTTGAAAATTGATAATTGACGGAAGTAGCAATGTTTTTTTCTGATACTCGCATTGATCACACTGATATTTGCAGATGGATTATCGAACCGGTGAATGGAAACGGCTACGAAAAACTCGAGTTCTGCGCGCCGATGAGATCAACATGATGCAGACGGCATTTAATTTTAACGCGGTGCCCTTTGGTTTACCTCAACGTTTCAGCTAGTTACTCATCGTTTTTCGAAGACTTCATGTGTGCGCATTTCACGATGATTCCACTTTCATCTTTCCTTCTCGCATTCTACCTACTTTCGCTTTGTACTTTACTTCGTTATGCATGTGTTTTTGCAGTTGATGTTTTCATTTCAGATTGGAAATGCCACTTTTTGCCGTTTTCGATGCATACTTCAGTAGCGAGCGAATTTAGTATGGTCATATTGAGATTAAAATTGAGCGTGATAGTGCATGTGGTATGGAATCGTGTTATGCAATTTGTCTGATCACTAAATATTGATGATCTAGGTATTGCAATCTCACTCACGAGCTTTTTATGGATTGAAAGGAATTGAGAATCTGATTGCAAATTGGAATTGTCGGTTCAGTACATAACTTCCGCTGATGGGATTGTTTTTCTCTCGTTACTCTAATCTGATGTATGGTTTTTAATATTTATGAATTTAGTGCTGAACATTGTTGTTTTATTGTTGTAAACAGTAATGGACGGATGATTCGGAAAATTGACGAGCATGAGCGGAGTTGTTGGGATAGCAGAAGTGGTTGGTGTACAATTGATGACAATTACTGTAGGATTACGCTGAATAATTCAGTTATTAGTGAGCGAAGATGACGTTGAGTCTGTAACAAGATGATTGCACGGTTTACAGCCATTTCTTTCGCGCATCGAATCTTGGCCGGCTCCACTTGCGGCGACTCGTATTTGTGCAGAGCATAAAGTGGTGCAGATGTTTCACTCACATGCTCACCAGTCGCCCATCACCCCTTACATGTATGATTTGGATCGTGGCACGACAACTTTTGATTACAAACCTACTGTGGTCTTTAGCTATTTATTTAAGAACACTGATTGGAGTGTTGGTCAGAATTAAGTGTAGGATTAGGCCCAGACTGAAACGTAAGATGATGTTCTGGCAAAACTTAGATTCTTACATGAACGAATGGTCGAGTATCGTTTGTTCAGAAGACCTATGATCAAAAGGTGTAGCCCTATCTACATATGTGTTCTGTTATTCTATTTTGTGTAACCAATTCAATGCAACTGATGCATTTTAGCATCGTCACACATCCGTTATTTTATTGATCATCGTCATGAATTCAGTCGATTTTATTGGTATGATCCAAAGTCGTTTTAAATCCATCGAAGTGAATTATATCCTTTCAAATAGCCATTTGGAAGGTTTTAACATTCTCTTAAGTGACCGAAACATTGCAGTGTTCTTTCTTTACACATGTTTATTCTGCTGTTCCGTCAAAACAAGCCATACTCCCGTAATGTCTTCGAAAGGACGGTTATCTAAAAATCCTTAGTAGAAGCCAACTTAGTCATTCGAATGAATTAAAGAGGTACTGCGTGAATAGCAAAATAATCATTAATTGTCCAAATAAAATTCTGAATTGACTTTTCTAGAATAGTGAAGTCACATATGAAACTGAGAATAGAGGTGTGATGGTGCTGAAATGCATTTCGCGTTTTCGAGTTGTCATCCTTTCGAGGAAAGTGATTATTTTAATGCAACGACAGTCGTTCGTCAGGTTTGCAGAATGGAATGAAATGAATTTGATACATGTCATCCCATTATACACTTCCCTTGAAGGAATTGTACTGCATCTAACCTGTCGTTGGTTTTCGCATTTTACGAATTGATTATCCAAATCGCGATCTTTATCTTTTTTATTGCAGAAATCCATTCTTTCCCCTTCAGTTCCAATATAACAATTTACATCACTGAGTCGATGAGAATTGTTTGCATGCTACAATGATGTTGATTGTTTTGTAGATTAGCGTACGTCCTCGAATAATGCCATTCTCTCGTTAATACACCTTTCTTATCGAATGGATGTCTAGCCTGAAAGTGTGAAAGCGTGTACATATCTTCAGATATATCACATTCATGAAGAAAGAAAACACTTAATCGTATTGAAACAGAAGAAGCGCAATAATCTGTTCTTCTGTGGATAACTTTTTTTTGTAACAGTCACTTCAAACGATTGTTGAAATTGACCTTAACGACACTAGTTACTGATCCAATTATTCAGCAGTCATCATGAAGTATGAAAATAGATCTCATTGGTGCACTCTGATTTTCTTCAATCCTTATAGTTATCCCACTCATATAGATATGATTCCCGGCTCGGAAAATGTCGCCTTTTTTCTCCGAAAATTTTGGCGATTCTGTATCCACATTCCATGATAGATGTTCTCTCTTGGCAAAGAATCAGGAAGTGTTTGTTCTCCAAGGGAATTATTCGAGGAAATGCGGTATTCATTTGTATGTTCTTTGAGATTGAACGTTTGGCTGGTCCAAACTATTTGCAATGAATTTCCATGGCCGTCCTACGCCGCCATTATTTTATTTTGTATCATGAGGATTCTATTAAAGTTTTGTTCTTTATTCTACAATAATAGCAAATTATGTGTATTTTCTGGCTCATGGAGACGATCAGTTTATATTACATTCGTCATATTCAGATATATTTCGAATTCTGTTTTGATATTTTAAAATGTTTTCATTCATTTTGTATTCTTCGTTTGCTCGTAAAATTTTAATGTAACTGTGCTTGGGTGAATATGGAGTTAAAAATTATGAATAACAGAACATGGTTTTCTATCATTCAGACTCATTCCTTTATGTTGACAACTTTCAGCGGAGATGCGACTGAATTGCCAATTTTGTTTAATTTATTAATCTAAAACATTTCAAAAATTATGACTTCCTTTGAGAATGCTCATTGAAAGCGAAGTATCACTAAATGTAGGTGAAGAATTACGTCGAAAGGATAGTCACAATTGTAACAGAATCAATAAATTACTAGAGATGGATCGTTTTGAACAGTCTGCTTTATATCCTAGTTGATAAACCGTTTTGAAGTTGCAGTCGCTCGCAATGATTGTCAAATTAATTACCAATTTATGTGCAATAGTGACGACTAATTGTTATGGTTCAATTGCTTGCACGTTGGAATGCGAATGCAGTTGAATATTATTTGAGTAGTTATGACTGTTCATTGCTTCTATCTTCAGCGTTTCAAAGTTCATGTATTATTAATTGGTTAACTGATAGAATACACTTACTGGTTGAGTTGCTCACGAGCTCTGTGCCGTATCGAGGAACGATCGAGTGTACTCATCAATATGTGCTGTCGGCAGCGAATCGTCTTAGAATAAATGGCCATTAGGGACATAGTGCATTCATTGTTTATGTGATCCGAATAAACTAAAAAGCTTCGAAATACCGGTATAAAGATGCGTTTCATATTCGCGATCAATAGCAACACATTGTGGACTATTCACAATATGGGCTATTCATGATCCCATTTGCCATCAATAAATGAAATGAGTATGAGAATCGGAATTCATTTCAGAGTAATGCATTATTTGAATACCACTATGCATAGCTTTTATACGTTCTCAACATAGTCTTAAGGGACATCGCAGTGAAACGATGATTAACCATACGGTTGAGCGATTTATAACGAACTGTTGTGAGATAAATTAATGAGTGCATCACGGAGCATTTGAAAAATCGAATGAAACAACAGTGCATTATTGAGATGAAAATAAACAAAGTTTCTTTGTTTTGAGGATGCACTTCTCAATTCTAGTGAATAATGCCACGTTTGAACCACAATCACCCTGTATTACTTCAACAATAATATTGCAGTGTATTCGTTTGTCAGTAACTGATGATTCGTTTCAA
This sequence comes from Anisakis pegreffii, assembly GCA_035041965.1. NCBI lineage: Eukaryota > Metazoa > Nematoda > Chromadorea > Rhabditida > Anisakidae > Anisakis > Anisakis pegreffii. Next base: position 40,794 of record JAPYMA010000631.1, on the reverse strand, counting down.
CTTTTCATAGTGAACATCACATATTATTCACCAATATACACATCAAGAAAATTGTTGAAGTAAACTGTTTGGAAGTACTCAATGAGTCTGTGACATGGAATTTTGCTCTTATTAGGTGATTATTATTGCTTTTAGTGGTTTAGAAATCTTTACCCATTGTATAATTCGTTATCAAAAGCATACCAGTGCTGCTGATAAATACGTAAATTTTGTTTAATTTATGCGATTTTAATTTTACAATAATTGCGATGCACTTGTTTAATGCACTTATTTACTTATTTTTCAGCATTAATATTTATTACTGAAAATCAATTATACTTCCAGCAAATTCGCTTTTGATTTTTTCGAAAGTATACTTCGAATTTTTGAGTTCTTGTGATACCATAGAAGTACTATGAGAAAGAAGGTCACAGGGTACCCATGTTGATGCATCAACACTTGATAACTTTTTTTGAAGTTGTTCGGTTGCGTCAGTTGTTTTGGTGAACAGAGTGAAATTATAACTTCGCGGGTTTGCCATGATCGTTTCCAACAGAGCCTTCAGTACCAGTGTCCAGGGCCGATATATGAAAATGCTTCTGTGAGGAAGAAGATCCGGTTTGTGACAATACGCAGTGAAACCAAACGAAATTTTACGTACGATTAGATCGCAATTGCTGTCGTCTGTTGTGGCAAACGCCGAATGGAGAAAACTTAACGATTAGCAGCATTCAAATTATTGTATTAGATCAGATGGATAATGATCACTTGATCAAACGTTTCAAACTTTGGATACGAAATGAATTAAAGGAGAATGGACTATTGTCTGTTCAATTGTTTGCAATCGTCATCTGCATATCCATGTAATCTCAATGACACTTTGTCGATTTTTGCTTACAACGAAAGTTTTTTAACATCGACAATTTTTGTAAATTTCAATAGTTCTTTGTCCACGAAGAAATTTTTCTTGATATAGTTATGCATCTAAAATTGCTGCTTATTTCCTAAAAAATACGACCATAAAATTGAAAATAAAAGATCGGTGAATGGTTGCGAACAAGTCGTTCTAAAAAAATGAATTCACTGCATAGTGCTTTCGCACGAACCATTCCATTTTTTCAAAATGTTTGTCTCCTCGTTTTTTACTGTTGCAGTACAAGTCAGTTATTTCAAAGTAAACCACCGTACCGTCATTAGTAGTATAGCAGTTATTGAAAGATCTTTATTGCTCAGATCATTTCGTTCTGCTTGTGTTTCCACTCTCCAGTCCTCTGCCCATGAGCAGAAAACTATTCAGCTAGGTAGAAAATATAAACGTTAAGCTTGGAAGTAAATGTTTACGAGCACTCAGAATATGTGAACGTATGAGGAAGGCTTATCGAAACTTAACAGAATACAGCTTGGTATTATAAGGACCTCAAGCTGATCAATGTGACGTTTACAGTTATCGTCATCTGACCAACGAATGAAGTCATTTTCACAGCATTAAGACATCGTTTCTATTCTGTTCCGTTCTAAAACGTAACAAATCTTGATGATTGACCGATTCGAAAGCAATCAGTTGTTTAATCACTTTGTTGTTTGCATCGCATTTAATAACATCCACCCTCCGTTCCAGCTCGATATCAGAGATTAACAAAATAAAATTGCACGCCGGTGAACGAATCAAATGAATCATGTTCTTTACTTACGAACATATTCATTGATTAACTATGTGCATATGATAATACGTTTTTATTCTCAACATTTTTAAATCCTTCATTCTCTCTGTTTCCGTTCCTCATCAAAATTCAATACCGAAACGACCTTCACAAAATTGAGTATACCAAAAAAAAACAAACAATCGCCAACACAGCAGCGATAACAGTAGCACAGATTCTTCGTACGCGCATCGTATTATTATTTGCAATCGTCATGAACTGTACGTCGTTGTGTCTATTGGCCGTATCATTAGGTATGCCACATTCTCATGATGTTCAGGTAGGTAAACGTTGTGTACTCGCATCATTAAGCTGTCCTTATTTATTACAACATTTTTGCAAGTAATGAAATATTCGAACGATTCTATATCGCTATGCAATGAGAACAGTGATAGGCACCAATTTTCATAATAAATGCCTAATGACGATCACAAATTCAGTAAGCGTTTATCATTTCCTAATTTACTGGAAATTTTCGCTGTTAGTTTGGAAGTGATCAAATGGAATTCATATAAGAAGAAATCGTCACTTGTTAAATAATCTCTCAGTTTTTTCACTGAAATTTGAGCATGGCTACTTTGAACACTTAAACAGTAACTCAGTGAGGCTTTCACTTTTTTGCGATAATAGTCTCCAGTTATTCTCCTTTAATCTATTTGATAACAAATACATGCAAATGCCTAGTCAAACTAAAAACCTTCGAGGATTGCTTGTGTTGTTTCAAGTGCTTTTGTTATAGCTATCAGTGGAATAGATACTGACTGAATCATTTCTTTCTATAACTTCCACTGATAACGAGTATCTTCAGCGTTGTGAATATTGCATGGATGTTCGTACGGTGGATGATCGCTGTTCGTTGAATATCGTCGAATGTGCTGATTCGTTACCGGATAAACTCATTTACTGCTTGACTATCCATGAACTTTCTTGGAGTTCACACGTGAACATACAAGTGATTTTTTAATGAAAATTCGCTCATCATTCTCCATAATTATCTCAATCAGTCTATTCTGTATTTGGCTTGTACCTACAATATCTCAATCAGTATATTTGCCCTTACTCCTCTACGAATGAGAAAAAAAGCACAATTAAATCGTACAAAAATTTACCTGGCTTGGTTGTTTGGTTCTGTCAAGTAAACAAGTCTTAATGAGCTCGAACTAATCATTAGGTGCAACAAACATACTATTAGGCCTTTCGGCTCTGCGAGTGAAAAATACGATTTGAAAACCCGAAACTACATCAATAAAGTAAGAATTAGCCATGTATTAGTTAGGGAACAAATGGTAATTTGTTTGCATTTTATGTGTTGCTTCACCAATTTTTGCTTACAGAAAAAAACGAAAACCATTGTCAGTGTCGACATAATGAATGAATTTCTTTAAGAATGAACACTCTTACTAATCTTACGCACTTTGTGTTTGCATTCAAAACGATGAACGCATCACTGAAAAGCAATTCAGAACATTAGTACTTATTCTCAGATGAGTTTAATCAAGCGAGCATGGCACGGCAATGAACTGTTTGACTAAATTTGCCATTGAGGTACGCTGTTTATCACAACGCGATTTCAACATGTCTGAAGCAGATATTCTCGGAATGTACTCATCAGGACTATGTACTACTGAAGCGAAACGTCAAATGGTGCAGTGTCAATGCGCTACATGTATGCCATCATCAACAACCACATCGTCGTCGTCATTTCGAATGACGCCATCCCTGTCAAAAACTGATCATAATTCGAGAATTATTCAAAAGAACGCAACAGTTGAACGAGAGAACCAGATACAGAATCAATTCATTGACATTAAACTGAAAACAATCAGCCAACAACACACTGACAGCTCGTCATACGCTGATAACTCCACATGCAATTCATCAGTCAAATTTATCTTCTCCATTATTCTTCTTCTAACACAACTGTTTCCGACGTGGTGTTTGTTTCTGAACGTATGTCATAATTAACGCAGTGTCATTCACATGTTCATAAACTGTCAACAGTGAAGATTTAAGTTGTGTGTGTCACTTTCAATGCTTGTTACTGCAGTTTTAATGTTGATTCTAATCGATAATGTTAGAGCATAATTGCTTTTGCAATACTTGCAAAAGAAAACCATTTGATTGAAGAACTGAAATCAGCTCATGTAATTGACACCTTTTCATTGTATTATCAAATAATTGGATAAATCAATAATTAAGTAGCTCATCATACGCGTTTGTCACGTATTCGGCACAATTCAGCACGTATAACTGTTTGTTGCTTAGATTTGTATGAAAGACTGCCAATCGGAAGCGTTATCGTCTGATCATTCGGCAGTTAGAAGTTTTATTGTGGAATAGCTGTGCGATCGTGAACATCAAAAGTTGTGATAAGTATGATTTTCATGGAAGATTTTCAGTGATCAAAGTAACTAATTGAACTTCCAAAGTTCGAAAACTTCTTATTATTTAGTTGGTTTGATCGGACTCATGGAATTGTCTCCAGTAATGAAATAATATAGTTTATGATGAAACCATTTACATTCGCCGAGTGAAACACATCGATGAAATCAGTGATCATAATGCTAGCGATGGTCCGATTCGGTTGGAATCCGACCAAATTCACATTTTGAGATTCCTATGTTCGTATTTCCGACCGAACTCTAAATTTGTTCGGTCGAAATCCGAATGTCTGAGCTCCGACCAAAATTTGTCGGATTTTTCCGGTCGAATGTCATCACTACACGATGAAAGAACAATTATGAGGATCACTGCGACGGAATGAATGAATTGTTCGAATCAGCAAACTGACGGATTCGATGGTTGTTTGAGAAAAATTTGTCCATCACGAAATTGTTTGATGAGCATGCAAGCAAGCCTCGACCACAAATGCCTTGTTTCATTTGTTGACATGTTCTGGAAATATTATCGAGAGTAGAATGACTTCTTTACGGACATTCATTGCAAACGATTTCGTTTTTGGAAACAGATTTGGATTGCATTTCTTCTTCGAAGAGGAAAAGCACTGTGAGGAAATTATCTTCCAAGTACTGTTGAACAAAAATTTGGCTTCAAAATTGTGGAAATAAAGAATGACTTGATCATAGGAACGAATTAACAGAGGTTGTAGTTGTTGATAAATTTATTTCAGTTCCAAGAAGAAGGATGGATGGTGTCAAAGAAGTATGCGTTTGTAGATGAATACGCAAGTATTGGCTATGATTGAATGCGAAACTTAAATCTGAGTGAAAAACAGTCAGCCGTAGTAAAATTACTTCAACTAAAGTATTTTTGAATTGATTCCATTTAGTAGCCGGAATGGAGAGGTTTGCATGTCTTGAACCAATGCAGTTCAGTTTATTGACTATATTTTGCTCGGCAGTCGGTTCACCGATTGAGAACACCATTTCCTCGAGTAGGGATTGAATGTGCATGCCTTCCTCGTACACCATGTCTTCATTATTTGGTATCAGAAGTTCAGCTAGCATTGAACCGATTGTTCTGCCCGACGGCTGAAAATTCAGCTGATTCGTGAATAGAATCGTACATTCTTTTATATTTTTTCGTAAATGAAGCAAAAACGAAAGACTGAATCCAGTTTCAATACTTCAGATAAATGAACTTCTGCAAACGACACTACTTCTCATCAACAGAACTGATCAGTTGAATGATGAAGGTCCTTTGAATTGATATTTAAAAGAGTGAATTCTATATTCATCGATCAAATGCAATGCCTACTGAAGCCTTAGCACTGTAACGCGACAACGATAAAAGGTTGCAGTAAGGAAGTGTTTCACATCTCTCTGTCGAATGCTATCAAAAAAGACTAATGAACCTATGTGTAGAATGTGCGAATATACGATTGTGTAAACAAATCCAAAAAAAAAAAATCGAAATTCTCTGCAATTATTAACTGAATCTTTGCAATGCAGTTAACAGTCCAATAAATGCATCACAACTCACATGACACTCGAACTGATTCTTCAATAAGATCGCTTCATCAGAGGTGAACAACGGCTTGAAAACGTTACTATATGATGATTTGCGCGCTGGTTTCCGTCTCCATCGAAGATAAACTATCGAATCAGATGCACTGTTAGCGACAACCAATAAGTTACTTAATTCGACAATAAACTTATACAGTTTTCCAACTGCGATTTTTGAACCAGCTAAGAGCTCCCAAATATTGACGGCGATCATCAGATAGTTGCACAAAAGGAATTTAACTGCTACCACCAACAGCATTACTGTTGTATTCTCTTGATTTGAGCTGCGACCTGATAGAGCCACTCTGAAAACTGATGTGGAAATGGTGTGACCGAGAACTGTGCTACTGAGAGCAACTGACAAATAATACTTTCCAGTTTCTATCTTGAACAAGTGTTACTCTCATCATCTTGACATAGCGACAAATAATTTTTGGATGTTCAAAGCGGAAGGGCGATGAAAATCGTTGATTACATGGTTTGTTTGATTCTTGATCAGTTTCGTTTCTCATCACTCGGAGTATTCAAGTCAACGAATCAACAAAACTCCTTTTCTTTCGAACAAAAAATGCAGAGTAATTCTTTTTTTTTGGTTGAATCTGAACCAAAAAAAACAGATCTGCTTTCTCTGTCTGATGATGCGAAAAAGTATTCGTGAATACGACTGACCAGAGTAATCTGGCATCCTTTGACGTTAGTTGCCATATAAAGAGAGCAATTAAACAGTGTTGCTATTGAGCGATCAAGAACCATGATACAAATACTGTTACTCTTTGGAGGGTTGATTAGCTGAATTCGTCAACATCGAAAACTATGTTAAAAAACGCTCCTAAAAAGCCTTCGCAGATGTTGTCACAACAATCACGCTCATTTAACGTTGTTTACTAGAATTTAATCACCTGGCATCCATTCCATAACGCAGTGAACGCGCTTTTCCAACGATAAAAATCATTCGAATTGACATGATCATTATGAAGCAGAATGGCCCAACCGTCATAAAAATCATGTTCAGCGTGACCGAATAAATCGAGATATAATCTGGATTAAGACGTAATTCAGTAGGTACTACCATAATGAATGAAGAATCATTGTAATACCTGCAACTGAGTGGAATGAAGCAGATGTTCCCTAAAAAATAAATTTCATCGAGCAGAAAAACTAATGAGTGATAGTTTTTGGTTAGTGAAAGCTGAGGTTAAGACGACATTTTGAAAAATTCTTATATACTCAGAGAGACGAAATTGGTGACGCCAAGGGAAAATTATGGAACAAAAAGATCGCCTAAACTGAATAAAGAACAATTTGGGAAACATTATAACACTAGTTACGGGTTAATCGGAGCTGCCACATACATCAGCAACTCATATATGAATGCATTAATGGAGTCACCAAGTTGGATTCATAATTCAGTAAATTACTCAATGAGCAGAAGTCAATCTGCAAAGATGAGTGTTGCAAATATGGGTTCATGCAAGGAATCAATCCATATACAATGAACAAAACGAAACAACTAACTCAGAACAGGCATCTGACAATCGCATTTCGAACAGAGTCGGTACGGAATAAAGAATGGCAATCAGTAATATACAAATATAAACGTAACGTGCACGCTCCACTGAATCATGTACGCGATGCCTCAACGGATAGGCTAAGGCAAAGTAGCGAGCTGCAGTTACAATTAAGAGCATCCATACGGCGACTGTTATGGAAAGGAATGATACTGGATGCATAATTACTGTCAAATACCTGCAACATATCAGTGGACAAGTCACAGGAGTCGTGATGCAGTGATGCATTGTAGCTTTATGCTTGTTGACGTTCAGTCGATATCGAATCTTCTCCCTACGAACTTTCAAGCACTTTTTCACTTATTTCGCCAAAAAACCAAATTCTCCTCACTTTTTTTTCGATCCAAAAGACGGTATCCACCGATAACTAAGAAGGTTTCTGATCTTTCCATACTCTTTCTATATGCATCAATGTATTTTTATAACATATTCCCCTCTATATTAGTCCTTTGACGTGTATTTCCATTCATTGTAAAGAGCATTGTTAGATGGGGGCTTTTATGTTTCGCTGCAAGATTCCGTTCGCGATCTCACGTCAGTGGAATACATGCAGTTAGTAACTAAACCCATCGTATTTTTCTCCGAATTTTATTCGAGCGCACTGCATCAACTCCAAGTACAATATTTTTGGCTGAAATCTTGCATGGAGCTACTTTTAATCAACCTGAAGCGGATATTTCAGAGAAGAAATTCTTGCCTCTCTTCCATCACTCTAGTATGTGTGCATAATTGAGAAATTAAAAAAGTGAAGTAAACTTACTGGAAGAATGAAATGGTGCCAAACAGCGGCTTAAGTATTTCAGCTAATGAATAATACCAAATACTACAAAACGATACGAATGAGTTGGCAATGGCGAGCACCGACAAGTACAGTCGAATTGACGGCCGAATTGCGAGCGAACGAAGAATATTCAAACTGAATAGATTACTGCACACACCGAAGACAGCCACAATGGTGGTGACCGGTCCTGTTATTATCCATGTTATCCAGTCAATTTCATCGACGATACATTCATAATTCAGTGTTTCATTCATCATCTTTTCGCTGAAATTCATGCATCCTTTTGTTTTAGATCATAGTAGATTTATTGATGACGAATGACCACTTCATCAAGATGATCATCAGCAATAGGACAAGGCTTCTGATTTGTGTTTACCGAACACATCCACAAACCATCATTTCAGAAGTGTTGTCTTGTCGCTGTTCCATTTGCATGCTTTCGGATGAGAACGACTATCAACAAACCAAATTGATATTACTTCGATCAACAAAAAACATTTTACGTTTTATTGAATCGTGGATATGCGAATAATTGAGAAGATTCCACTGTTTCTGAGAGTAGCTGCGCTTTTAAAAAGTTCAAGAGTCGTACTCGATAACCCGTGAACAGACATGTTGGGCGTCAGTATGAAGTGTCGTTACCCAACAATATTCAAAAGGCTATGTAACCGATTCAAAAGGCAATTTGGTTAGTAAGTTTCATTTTCTGGTTGATATGGCTAATAATCATCGGCAATGATGCATATTTGCTTTGACTATTGATCTTTACTCAATCAAGCAGTGCATGCCGATGAAATACAATAGTTAGAAAATGACAATCGCAGATCACATTTCTCTCCGATCGAACATTCAACTGACCAAACTTTCAACTGAAACCCGTCAAATCGGAAACGTTTTGGTATTTTTAAAATGCTGAACTGATGTGAACAAAATTAAATGATGGAAAACGGAGTGAACTTGAAAATAATGCCGCAATAAAATGAAAGTCAAACGAAATCTGTTAGTGAATGTGTCAATTATCACGTCTATTGCACATAATCAGCTGTCATCTGTACATCAGCATAATGTTACCGTTTATCCAAAACATTTCTATTCTCATTTTGTTTCTAATACCTCCTCTCTCGTTTTTTTTTTCATTTTTGGTTACCATTCTATGAGACCATGCACTATTTATTGATGTATTTATGCAGTTGAGCTGATCCACTGAATGCAACTCAGTCGATGAATGCTGTCTTCGGAGCAAAAAAACCTTAATAATATATTCGCATTAGAAATTATTGCGGAACTGTTGGTAGTTGGTAGATGTGGTAATCGAATGTAAAATCAATAGCAACACTCTTTTAACAAAAAATGGGTCAAAATCACTGTAAAATAGAGTTGAGTCGAGGGTGCTGATGTTTCTGTTCCACATTTTTGGCAAACTGTTCTATTCTGTTCTATTCCACCCTCCAGTTGTTTCTTTTCGTTATATTCTTCCTGTCCTTTCTTCTGGAACTGTTCTGTTCTATTTCTTGGTATAGAACAGAAACGGAACAGTTTGAGTGGAATAGAAACGCCACTAGTCGGGAGTGAAGTTAGGTTTGAGGATCTCGGCCTCCGAGAGAGGGTGAGAATAGGATTTCCGTGTCCTTAAAGAATTCTTAATTGATCGAGGGTCTCTATCTCAACCTTATTGCATAACCTATAATAATTTTGCAAGAGCAAAACGGAGATCGTAAAATTCATGAAGTGAATCAATAAGATTGAAAAGATTCCATTAGCTATTTCGCTCAAATGGGTGTAAAAACCTTTTTTATCGACTTCAATACGAATGATCAAAAGCGAATGAAATCATCTCGTTTCAGCTCATTCAGATCAACATTAAACTGAATCTTTTTCTATCCTCGTGAGAATGGAAAGGAACGAGGTTTGTAGTCTCGACTATTTTACTCCTCGGTTTGTACCTTACAGAAGTATGTTCTATGGGCAATTCTCAACTGGGACCGATCTAATTTTGCATGAGCAAAATAGAAAATTCTGGGTTTTTGTAGGAAACCAGGAAAGGAAATGAGAACATAAATGTTCTCACTATTTCATCGATTGACAGATTTTCAAGACTTCACCACTGACTTCAAGTTTCGTGATATAGAAACTTTTGTTAATCGTTTATCGCGTGCTGATTGCGAACATTTGACATTCGACGCAAGCAACTCATAACAATGAGAATGTTTTCCGGGAAATGTTTTCTTTAATCTGTTCACCACTAATGGACGACTGATCGGTTGAACATAACGGTCGTGAATTACTATCGTTACATTTGTGAAGGGAATGAATGAAAGATGCATATTCATGATCATCGTTTCACACGTGCATTCTAACAGATAAGAGCGGTTCTGTGAAGGAGATAAGCGAATCAATGTTAGACAGATGCACGTTACTAATTGTAAGGAGCAAAAGTCTGCAAGAAGTGAACAGTTTAATTACTTTTAATGAAATGAAATCAAGCTTGTCAATCAAAAAATGGTTTCACAAACGAATGAGCATAGTTGGAGTATTGTCTTGTTTTATTGATTGTGAGGAACAGGAAACGAAAGCGTAGGATTATTAAAAAATTGACTCTCAGAAGACACAAGTTTTCTTAATAGCACATTTCCTGGCTATCGAGTCGTTCTAGCAATGAATAAACGATTTATTTTAATTAATCACAAATTGAAAAAGCCCTAATTATTTTTAAATTCTTCATACATTTTGGTGTGTTAATTGCACTTATGCTAGAATTAAAGGAAATGGTTATGGCCAGAATATTCGTAAAAAAAAGCTTCTCATAAGCGAACTCCGAAAAATATGGGCCAAAATTTGTCACTGAGTAACTTCAAAAGAAAAAAAAAACAGAGGTTGGCTGCTGAGCAATTGTTTACCACTTAAGAAGTACACCTACAATTCCCATATAAAGAGAAGTTGGAAGTTGTTCAGCAAGAAAATTTATTTCAGTGTGCATTTGTGTCAAAACAGTGATCAATATGAACTCTTTAGAATACTATCGGGACTGAGCAAAACTTTTTGAGGCTTATTCGCATATGCACCTCCGATATTAGCAACATGCGTATCTTGTTCTAGATGGAAACTGCTTCGAAATGATCTTGCTGACTAGCAGCGTTTCTATTCAATTCTATCATTTTTGAGAGTGTACATTAAAAAAAGAAATATTAGCCATTAAGATATTGCTCAATAATTGTATGCATATAATATAAACTAATGAAAACAAGCGTTTGTGTTGCTAATAGGAATGAAATTTTTGATTTCTCGGGTTGTTTGAACTTATAATCGTTTGAATCAAGGATTCCTATGACCAGTCACAATATCACTACTTTAAGCATTATCACCAGCATCCTTTGTTAAGATGCGCTTTCGTTACGACCGGAAACTGGGAACTGTCTCTGTCTCATCCAGCCATTTCAAGTGATAATTTTTATGACAAGAGAATCCGTTCAAAGAAGAACAAACCAATCAATTTTTCATTTAAAAATATTCAAAAGTGTTGCTTATATTAATAAGCAAGTATAAATTCGTATCACTCAGTGCAATTGGTGATCATATCCAGCAGTCGAATCGTAAGAAGAAATTGTCGCCATGAAAGCTTAAATTATTAGTTTAAAATGCGTGTCAGTCCTGAAATTCTAACGATTTTTCCGTGCTTCACTTTTCAGATGCTGCTATTCAATATCAATGCTATGTAGTAGTTTATCTTCAAAATGCTCATTAATTACATGCGCTTTGAAATGATATTTAGAACGTGGTCAAGCAGCGCTACAATAAATGAGTCTTCTCTCCCAATGAAATAATCCAGTCCCTTTTCAGACTGTTCCGTTTATTCGTTGATATATTTTAGAGGACTCACTTTATTCATTCGCTTCATACTGAGTGCTTCCACAATAACGAAAATTGCTTTCATCAGTTTCATCAAAATGCATAACACTTATGCATCTGTAGGATATTATCAGTTTTGAAACGAGATCTTCAGACGTTCAGGGCAGGATGCCATTGAATCTGTTTTCATTCAGAATATTGATGAAGAGAAAGACAATAAAACCTATTGCGCATGGCTTACACTACGTACAGGATACACCTAACAGAAATAATTTCAAACTGAGAACAAATCGTTTAAATATAAAGTTTAGAGGTTTCGTTATAAGAGTATAAAGGATGGACAGCTGAAACCGAGCGTGAGTCTGAGCATGTCCAACCGCAAATCTAAAAGTGAAGCTGATTCTGATCCTAATGTATTTAAGACGAATTGCAATAACGCAACAACGAATTGCAATAGGTCAAACTGTATAAACATACTGGTTTATAAACATCAACTCAGTGTGCGTATCACGAACATAAAGAAGGTGAGGTTGCGATGCATACACCTATGCGTACTGAAGAAATCACCTATTAATGGAATTTTTGTAAATGAAGAATAGAAATGTCGTACATTAGCCGCATCATCACTGGAAAGTGCATTTGAAGATGACAAAGATTCTTTTAGAAGTGTATGGAAAGAGCGAGAAATTTTCAATGTTGATTGACGAACCTTATAAGCAACAACGCCAACAACAATCATCCAATTCCAATTGCATAAAACGAGCATCAGAAATATCAAACGCAAATGCGAATCAGTCGATTTGATTGATCATGATTGTCACTGAAAAAAAGGTTCTCTAATAGAGAAAAGCTCCCTCAACCAACCTACAATCACTAGAGTAACAATAATAATTCGACGAAGCTTTCGGTGATACGAAAATCCCTTCTCAATTAAGCGTCATTTAGATACTGATTAAATAAGTGTGTCCATAGGCGTTATGTGTTTTGCGATTGGATACTGACGCGAAAAGAATGATGAACACAAGCACATAATAGAGATTCTGTTTCAAATGCTCATCTGGAAATGATTTGTCAGATTCGAACACGAATATTTCTGACGTACACTCACATGCACGCACATCAACACAGTCAGCGGATGAAGTAATAAATGTCATCCTGTGAATCTTAACAAACAAAATCAAAACAATCTAATCGAATGTATTAGCCTAATGCGCATTTAGCCTAATGAACATTTGGATTGATGGAAATGGAGCTTACGTAACGGCTAGGATTGAACGGTATCCAAGATTATTATCGCTTTGACTATCACTCTGCATTTGACGGTATCCAGGAGTATTATCGTTCTGCATTGACGGACTTGCTTCAAATGAGCTCGAAAACCCCGGAAGTAGAGTTCAGGGGCTCCGAAAGCTCTTCAACGGTTTCATGATGGTACTGCTAAATTTAGCATCGGAGCGCTACCAATTATTGTACGCGCTTCATGCGTTAATTGATCATTTCAGAACAGTGCCGTTTGCGCTTTATTTAACACGATAAACTTTTTATTGATCCAAGCACGCGAACCAGTGATTGTTTATTTCACTTCGTCACTGCTTGTGTAGAAAGATCCAAAGTTTGAGGCTCAGCAGCTGGTACGATTCCGGAAATAGAGTGGTGGTGAAATGTTTTTAAGGACTCGCATTCGTGCCACTTTACCATGTCAATATCGTTTTCGAACAATTCACGATATCATTAGACGGAAGTTTAGATGATATACTAGAGGATTTCCTGATGTATTCTGAATTTACACGGATTGGGGCAGTGCAAAGGAGGCGGAGAAGGTAACCGGTTTTTGCCCAATATTTGTTGAACGTGCGTGAAAAAATATCACTGGACATTCCGCGTAGCACAAATTGGATCGAGGGATGGTATAGAGCGCCTGATCATTGCATGATTATCACGCATCTCACATAATGCCACCTAGCAAATCGGTTGTGCAAAAAGTAAGCTTCTGACGAAATACTTTTTGAGTAAGCATGCGCTCCTTTCCTTTTTGCACCTATCAGAAGAAGTGTGAACAAATCAATGAACAGTTAAAGAAGGACAAGAGAACACATCAATTCTCGTCTTATGTTCGCGCAATCGCATAAATTTAACTTATAACATAAGAAGAGTGCGGTTCGTTGCTAGAAAGATTGTGATGAAAATAATTATCCGCAACAAAAAGAATTCTGTTTGTTCATCATCAAGATATAAAACGGGAACTTTTTTGGATCGTCTAAATGTGCCTAGCTTGTACTTCCTTTTATGTTCATTTTTTCTTCGCTTTCTTACATGTTCATTTCTTCCGTTAATTTGGATTGTTCATCTGTATATTTTGCAATCATTTCATCGATATGCTATCATCAATGTGAGTTATATGTACTTATCATATTCGATTGTTCATGTTTGCTTATTCGTTTATCGGTTTCGATGATACTCACTTTCCGCCTATTTCTTTCACTGATTTTTATTCTTCAATCAGTTTATATTACACGCCTTGTGAAATGGATGGATACTGTGAAAGCGATTGATCTTTGATATAGCTCGGTTTATTTGCTACTTGTGTTATTATTCTTACTGCTGAAGTGAACTGTTATTATTAGTGCTACAATTGCTATTGTTATTATTATATTGTTTGTATTACTAAAGTTTTTATTCTTGCCATAGTTACCTTTATTCTCATTACTATGGTTACAATCGTTAGCATAATTGTTATTATTGTTATCATTGTTCGTAGCATCACTACTGTCATTATTATATTTTCTCTTACTCAATTCATTATTTCACTATTGATATGGCTATTACTACATTTATCCCTTTTCTTTGTTTTAAATTACTCATGTATTTTTATTTAAATCGTTAATATCACACATCTTCCGCAATTACTTAACATCTCTGTATTTACTCATCAGCCCTTCATTTCAATCGTGTGCTTCGAGCTGCATAAATATTGTTATTCATATTCTGTTGTTTGTCATGTTAAACGTAGTTGTTTGAATGAGACTGCCGAAGTGAGCTGTCCATCACCGGCATGAGAAATTTAATAAGTGTATTGCTTGTTCTTGACAAGTTCGTTAGTCAAAACCTATTTTAACAAAGTCATCGAAAATCGTCAATGTTTAATGTAGAAATATTCTGTTAATAGGTTGCGGAATAAGCAACCCCAAGAGCTTCTGAAATAAAGGTCAAGGGATTCATGTAACTCAGAACGCTTGAGGCTAGTACTTTCGGACGTCCATACAGCCAAATGTCTTTAGATTAAGTGACCTAGTGCCTTTATTATACGGTACCCGGACTATCTGCCTAAAGACATTTTGCCTAACGTATGGTTTACCTAATGGACATTTTGCCTATGGGATTTTGCCTAATGTCATTTTACCTAATGCGCGTGTGTGATCGCTAGACGCATCCCTTCAGAACATGTTGGGAATGTTCGTCTGGTGGCTATTATCAGAACACTTGCACATATCAACGTTGGTGATTTTGATGGCTTCAATCAAAGCCAAGTTTTGACTAAAAAAGTTAGCAACAGCAAACAACGCGTCTAGCTCATCTTTATCACCGGTGATGGACAGACTGCTTCAGCAGTCTCCTTCAAGGAACTATGTTTCGATTCATACACATCTCCACAATGTCTGTTGAAGATGAAACGGGTGTATCTTCCTTGAACATTTTCGATTATATTAACGTCCTGTTTGTCCTTGTGTGGATCACAGGGAGACCAGAGGGACGAGGCGTATTCTAGAAGTAGCTACCAGATGAACATTACCAACATGCTCTGAACGGATGCGTCTAACAACCTCGCAAGAGCATTAGGCAAAGTGACATTAGGCAAAATTCCCATTAAGCAAACTTTGATAGGCAAAATATCTATTAGGCAAACCGCCTGTTAGGCAATGTGTCTTTAGACAAACTGTCGTCAGGCAAAACGTTTTTAAGCAGACTGTTCGATCACGCCTGTATTACCACCGTAGTGTGCCGTTAACGATCAGAAGCGTGCAAGGAAGAGGAACACTTAAATGGTGCTTTGTAGTATTCACTGCTGTGGACACTTGGTGAAATGTCTTCCGGATGGAAAAAGTTTGAAATATCTGAGTAAAGTTCAATGATCAATACTACTCTTCTCACATGACAACATAGCATTCCTCATGAAAATATTTACGCTTTTTGAAGCGTACTGTAATGTGAAAATGCTCGAAAACCATTGATATATTTGAGGGGCAGTTGAAAGCATAGGGATTTATTGATTATTTATTAGACACTCTCTCATCATTGACTAATTTCTGAATCCTTCTTTGACTACATCTTTCTTGATAAAATTTTTGAGCAAGATGCTTAATGTGAGCATCATTAACATGCAGTTCATCATTAAGCATCATTTACATGCAGTTCATCTGTTCATTAAGTTCAGTGCAAGTGTAATCATCTATTAGCTTGACAATTTCATTTTATGCTTATTGATAGTCGTCAAGGAATGGAGGAAACAGTAATCAAGGAGACGTATCGACCAGAATGAATAATTGAGCAGTTGATTGTTCGAATTTCTAAAAAGAACTGAAATCGTCTCGAATAAAGTAATCCAGTCTCGAATTAAGTGCTACTGAAATCGTCAACAGTTGCTACTTTTAGTTTCATTTGATGACCATATCACTGGTAGCAAACTGTGCTTCGCTCTCAAACCAAACTCGAATAATTGGTTGTAATGAAACATCATAAAAACAAATAAACGTTGTAATCATTTCAAGAGTCACAAATTTTATATCAGTTCATGAATCATCATCCTATCAATCATGTAACCTGCTGCAATTTGTGCGAATCATGCTAAAAGCAATATTTTTTTTCTTCTTAAATTATAAATGAATAGCCTCTCATCAGTTTCGTTCCTTTCATGCCTCACATAATGCGTCATGAGTACGTGAATCTTTTTTAATGTATAGTATAATTGAAGTGTAAAGAACATTCACAGAAAACTCATAGTCATATATCAATAAAGCACCATCAAACTTATGGGAAAATCAGTGTTGATGGAGCTCAACAAAATGAATTCACTGAATGGAATTGGAGTGACTGACGGAATGTTCGCCTCTCACTTTTCGCTCCCACACATTCAACTCGCCCTCAGTTTTTCGCTCCAAAAATAGTTATCTCATCAAATAGGTCTACTATTTAATACTTTTTGATCATTTCTATTACTTGTGACATCATGAGAGGGTTTACCCATGCAAACCTCCACTGAAAATCAACGTATTCATATGACAAAATCACACCAAAGAAAAAGAAACTGCAGTTGCATTGAGAACGATAAAAAGAATTAATCAGTTTTTGACATCGTTGATCGATTGGAATGTCGCGCAAAAATGGGATCAAGAAAACAAGATTGTCTAACGCAGTAGTTCTCGTAAGAGGAAAAATTCTGTTTGAGATGGAATTTGAGGATATCAGTAGTTACTGGAAGGGTTGGAATGGAGCAGATTGGCAAATCACTGCTGACCGATTTTTTTTTCGTAGTTCGTCCACGACCTTGTAAATGCTTGTTTGGTCGCAAGGAATTAATTCCTCTAATGCAAGCGACAAATTATTGGCAGCGAACTCTTTGAGCAAAACATCAGCTTATTCTGGTTTGTCACTAAGAAGTAATAGATTATCGAAGGATGACAGGACTTGCGGGAACGTTTTAAAATTCATGAATCATCTTTCTTTTCGTAATTTAAATTCTTTTTTCGTGATTGTCTAATCGCGACAGTCATTAAGATTGTTCAGCAAGAGGAGGAGGTGACGGTAGTTCGGTAGAGGACGGCACTAAGCGCGGCAACGTCATAACCATTGGTCAAATGAGAGGAGTGGGAACGTTATGATACGAATGAATGAAGACAACTTATGAAACATACAAAGTCGTAAGTTAATTGGGATAAATACGCCACATACTCAAGGCGTAATCACAAAGTAACGTTGACTTATGATCTGAATTTCGAAATAGATGCTATAAATTAGAGTGATCGAAAAGTCTTACATAATAAACCAAAATCATGAGATATGGGTCCGTCAATATTTTGGGACTGGATTGAGTAAAGTTGACCATGCCAGATTCTAATCAGAACTCAGATAAGAAGACAGTCAATCTCATAAAACGCAGAAACCCATCAGATGTGAAGTTTTTATATTGTGCTTATAAGATCGAATGCAACAAAAGAAAATTGAGTCGGCGGTGCATTCGTAATAGTGAATTTCATCAAGGAAACTAGCAATAAAGTGCGACGAAAAGTCACGAAATCGTATACGATTGCGCCGAAGAATAAGTAAGTGTTACGGTCGTCAAGTAGAGGTACAACTGTTTGGAAGACACTGGAAAAGGAAAGGAGCATATCACAAGAACTTGATCAATGGCAATGAACATGAACAGAGATAATTGGAAGGTTGGAAAATACAATTTACATACTTTACCTAGATACCTTATGCAATTGAATGACTTCAAATGCACGCTGCTCGAAAATTTTCATCTATATTCAATGTGTTATATGTCAACAAATAGGGCATTCTTCTTACACTTCAAGCACGCAGTTGATCAGCATCAACGGTTTTTGTTTCATGTTATCGAATCATAACCTAAAATCTCTGACAACCTACTCACCGCATCTGTCTCAATGAGCTTAAGCGAAATTCTGCACTTTCAAACTCGTAAAAAAATCTATTGCCATTTACCTCTGACTGAGACAACATTTTCATTAAATTTTTATCATAGAAGACTGAAACTTAGACAATATCGGTACGAAGTCATTGTGAATTGTGTACCAATGATGAACGAAAACATGGCGGAATGCATACGACAAATATAATGAGGAATGAAAAGACATTATTGGCGTGATGCAAAAAGCAAATGGAACGAATACATTAAGCTAGCACACGAAAAGCTGAAGTCGCTGGTTTATGATTGTGCCATAACGAAAACAATTACGTAATATACAAGAAACAGCTGGTTTAATCGAGATAATGCAATGATTTTTTTCAGAATTATCGATAACGTATTAGTGAGTAGTATTTGCAAGAATAACGATGGCTAAAACATCAGTGTATTGCACTTTCAGGATTCACTTATCGCTCATATAAATAACGTTATCTGCGCACAAAGATATATACTTAATGCAAAATAAAAGGCATGGAGCTTTCGTTTCGAATGTGATGAGTTGATTATATAGGAAGCACATCTCCTTCTCTTCAATTTCGACTTGGCCTTTGGCAAAGTTTAGCGAACGATCAAAAGCGCAGCAATACCCAAGAATTACAATCAGCCTGTGCTTTTAAGTGAATTGGTTCCATGAAATTTCACCTCTCGTAAAACCCACAAATGATCGATGTTCATATGATTTTATTGCTGCACTACTGTAGATACAAATTAGTGTGAACATTGCGTGTAACTAACACGGTACAGGCCACCTTGAAAGGATGCGCTCAGAAATGTAGAATTCAGCGATTTCCTCATGGAAAATGAAGAAAACTTCACCATCCTGGGTCAATTGATCTCTTAGTTCCAATTAAATTGCCCCGTTCCTCTTCGTTCCTGTTTTCTCTAACAAAACAGAATTTGCTATGCGGGAACTGAACAGAACAAAACAGATTTGACGGTACAACAGAACAGAACATCTTCGAATTTTCCGGGTGGGAATGCGAGAACATAACAGAACAGCTTTGAGAATGAGAGTGGAGAACAAAATAAACGGAATATTTGATCAGAACAGAATAATTCGTCAAAAATGTAAAAAAGAGACCAATATTGGGCACCAGTTATGGGTGAATAAATGATTTCAAAAAGAACTATTACTCAGGAACCAGCACACGCCTGTAACAGTAGCGACCATATTGGTGGAATTTGTGAATAATAACGGCTTGAACATAACATCCCAAGCTATGATATCACGACTGTTCTTCAGTTGGTTGGAATAAACAATGAGCAGATTAAGGTTCGCTTCGTGTTATTATAATTCAATCCCCTAGTTTGTCGTCATCATACACGAATGAGCTTCCTTTTAATTAATTTTGATGAAACAACAAACGAAAATTATTCGACATAATAAACTAGATCGTCAGAGCAAGCTACATCAACGAAGAGATAGACAATCATGGCAAAAATTTTAGTGAAACGAAAAAAGGAAGCAAAATAAAGACATCCTTGCATACCGGATCGTATCCGCGGTCATGTTGTTCTCAAAGTACAACTGAATGAAATAAATAAGTGACCCACTGCAGAAAGCAACAAGCTAGAGCAGACTAGATCAGAGAATGAATAGCAAAG
This sequence comes from Anisakis pegreffii, assembly GCA_035041965.1. NCBI lineage: Eukaryota > Metazoa > Nematoda > Chromadorea > Rhabditida > Anisakidae > Anisakis > Anisakis pegreffii. The sequence continues at coordinate 20,647 of JAPYMA010000631.1, read as the reverse complement.
AATGACATAAAGCAGACAACGCCAACATCTTCACACATTGAGAATAGGACATCACTTCATCAAAATGCAGTGAATTCGATTACGCTTTAGTCCATCAACAAATACCATTCCCATTATGAAAGGATAAAATCGACAACAATTGGACGTCACTAAACAGTTGAATTGAGCTTATATTTCTAAAATCGAGTTGAATTGTTAGGCAGAAAACTTCCAAACATAGCCTGTGTAAAACTTTTTGGAAAATTCTGAAAGCATATTTTATTTTGTGTTAATTGGGGGTTTCATCAATTCGAATATCGGTAGCATTTTTTGAGCAATCACGCTTTCCCGAACCATTTCGTTTGGAACTGACTGCAGCCCATTTCTTGGTACCGCTGTGATTCTAATACTTATCGTTGCTCATCAGGCTTAAAAATGGCTCATGCATCATTGTTATAGACGAATCGTTGAATTAGAAAAAGATCATCTTCGACAATTCTTAGGCTTGGGCTCAGGCTTAGGCTTAGGCTTATGGATGATTTGAAAGCAATATCAAAAACTGTCATGCTATCATCGGGCTTGAAACTTACATTAGATATTTTGCATAAAAATTGCTACGTTTCACAAGTTTGAACTCATAATAGAGCCTGGTTTCCAATGCTTATTCCAACGCTCGTATCTGAATGTGATTTCTTTATACTCATTCAGTATGCTGGTCGTTAACAATACAATTGTCGACAATTGACTCAAAAGAGCGGGTAGCATACAAAAATCACCGACAAATCAACTAAATGAAATTAATTGAAAAACTAATTTGCTGTGAATGGAAGAATAACAATTTGAAATTAATCGCTTTTGTCCGAAAATTTTTCTCGCAAGCGCAACGCTAGTAAGAAAACATCGGAAAAACGTCAGTAGACCTGAAAATCATTACAATTCTCGATGTACGTCAAAGTGGTCGAATCTGAAGTTACATCACAGGAACACAGCAGTTTCATAAATGAAGCTTGAAGATGATCATTTGTATCTTGAATTGAGCCGTTGCACAAATCGGTTCGTAAAAGTCAATTGACACTTCGATCAATTGAATTGTTTGAAATCCTGTCATGTTCTTGTTAGGATTAAGAATGATAGAAGAGCTGTGGATCTAATAGATGATAAACCAAAAGGAACCGATGAGATAGTCGCCTAAAAAGTCATTGGAAAAGAGTAGAGAACTGTTGAACGTTTACCAAAAATTCTAGCAAGAAATCAGTGATCAAGACTGCATTTTACAGTCAAGAACTGAATATAAAATCATTGAAAATTTTCTAAAAGATAGCTTGAGATAAAATAAAAGCGTCTTGGATCGCCTAATATAGTCACTTGCAAGAATTTACGCGCAAGATCTGCAATCCCCTCGAGATATTTGTTGATTTTCGCAATTCCTATCTCTCCATTACAGAGATCGTTCTTCTCAACGAAGAGTATTATTCTCAACAGTGAGGGGTTTGCGAAAAATTCGAGAAGTAAATTGATGGAGTGGTCCCTTTGGGGTGTAGCAAAAAAACTACCGACGAATAGCTGACCGTCGGAAACTCTGGCATGGTTCTTGCATTTCGACAAAGTGGTTAATATGAACATATGTACTAATTTTTCAGTCGCTAGAGCTAAATGCTAACAAATCTTTAGTAAATTAATGCGTCTTGAAAGTATGGAAGAGATAATTTATAACAAGGAATTCCATGAAGCATGCAGCAAAAGAAAATCATTGTTACGCTAGATGAAAAGTCCATAATGCACACAAATTATATGCTCTAAAAACTGCGAAAGAATTATTATAATTTACGAATGAATCGTTGAAGAATTACATTTGGTTGTGAGATCTATATGACATAAATCACTGAAAAGCTAAAAACAACGAAAAAACTTGTTGATTTTGAGTGCAAGCGATTGAAAGTCTGCTCATTGACTTTTCTAAAATTCGCATTGGGCTGTTGCTGCTGTTCAAAGTTTTGTTATGTTCATATAAGGTGATAGAGGAGATTAGAGGTAATCCCCAAGGATCATCATCTGTTATGTGCAAAAGTCTGCTTTTGCAAGAACGATGCGTTTCGATGATCTTTCTTGTTCTGAAGATCATTGTAGTTTACAATGCTTGGGAAGAACTTAGATAACTCGGTTTCACGAGCGATTATAATGCTCAGAATCATCGGATCTTTGAAGTTGTAGGAAAACACCATCATTCATATTAAGAAGCGAATAACAGACCACACAAGACGTCAGTTGCGCAGCCAGCATAGACTGACTGGATACGAGAAAGATGAAGTTGAATCAACATAATTATGATGTAATAGTAACCAACCAAAATGCGGTCAGTGAATTCTGAACGAAGTTTGATCAGATTCCGACCAAATTTTCAATTCAGGCAGGAATTCGGTTTTCCGGAAATTAGGACTTGCAAGAACGGATTCTGATGGCTTACGACCGAAACAAATTTTTCTTCGGTTTCCATATATAATTCAAAGTTCAGAATACAATGCCTAGATGAATTATGTTAGGAACAGTTTCTTTTTTTTTCACCAGAACAGTTTTCAACCAGATTACGATACTGTGTTATGAGGGTGACAGAAACTGAATTAGTCAAAAAATTGCTGGAAGCGTTGACGATAATGGCGAATGTCATTCAACTAGCAATGGAACGCTGATGAATTTTAAACACAACAGCATAATAGCATCGAATTGATCAGTTGAGGAAAATGAAGCACATTACGCTTTCATTTCCGTCAAATACGTCGAATTTGAAAACAGAATCAAAGAATTATGAAACTGGTCGCAAATGACTTTTTGCTCACATTTATGATAGCGTGGTGAGATCACTCCAGTCACTTTGCATGCAGTCCTGATTGTGCATAACAGCATTTCTTGGAACTAATACTTGGAATTAAGCTTTGCTTTAAGTGGCACTCCAGCTGTATTTTATTCAAGCTTAGTTTTGTGCTCCGGATATCGAGAAGAGGATTTTTGACTTCTCGGCTAGTTTTGGATGCATCGTTGTTACGCAAAAGCGGAAGGCCACGAGAATTAATTTGTTATTGATGATAGGCGTGAGGTGAGCAATATAATGATTACAGAAATAGGAGAAACAAAAAGGTAAAGATGAAAGGTAGATGAAAGGTAAAGACGAATTGAATGTCGATTTGTGGCATCGCTGGTTCCCTAAAATAGGAGCTGAGGAGAAAAGAGGAAGAACCAAGAAGTTCGTTGAAGTAGAAGAGAGGCGGAAAAAACACCGATGTGGCGGACGTAGTGGATGTGAAGTTTTTAGACTGATCATTGAAATGGTAGGGTCGGCAGCTCGCTGACTGAGACTTAAGCCACTCTTGCATTGAAACCGTGGTAACTTTAGAGTAGTGATATTTATACTTTTTTTCCTGAGGCAGAACGGTGAACTGTGTTTGATCACTTTCAATGGATTTGTACTTTAAGGCGGAACCGTGGATCGTGTTTCATTACTTTTAATTGGATTTTCACTAGAAACATACATAATCGGAAGTTCAAAGGTTGGCATACGAAAACGCGTTTTTATTTGAGAAGTTCGTGATAGCGGATGAGGCTTGCTCTACATGCATCACTGCCACTTGAAACAGTTAGATGTCGTTGGAGATAAATGCATGTGGAAACCATTCGTTGAGGAGATTATCTTCTCTACCACGAAAATACAAGATAGAAGATCACTTTCTATCTTCGAGAAGAAGATTATCGCTTGTTTATGAGTCTCTCTACATTCTTGTCTAAATAATGCAGAACTCTCAGCCCTTAGAATTTCAAGTTGAACTACCAATCTTTTGAGGAAGCAAGAACGACCATAACTTCACTAAAATGCCATTCAAACGTCACAGTGACACTTTCTAACACACCGTTTGCGCATTTTGAAGATGTCTTTATTATATGAGATGCAAATTTCAAAAAAGACTGGAAGAATCGACGAGAACATCATATCAAAGAATTTTGACTACATATAAGACATTTCTTGCAATTGTTTTGGATGTAATTTTTCGATAAGAGGGATCTGTATTCCCATCTCGATGGTATGTATTGAACAGAAATTATTTTACACTGCAAATTAGTGGGGTGTACATTCACAGAGTAATCAAATTACATAGAATAATGAATAAATTATAATGCATCCATATTTGTTCGGAGTATTTGAAAGTCAATCAAACAGATTGTGGCACGGGCACGATGCCGTTACCCGTAAGCAACAGTACGGATTGACCGATATTGACCGATAAGTTATCTCCAGTACTATCATATTGGCCTGCAGTGGTAACTGCGCATAATGTGCTCTTTTATGTCACCTCAAAGCTTTGAAAATGGCATGTTTTCAACGTATGATTTGAGTTGTTTGTATGATGACGTTATAGACCATAACGTGGTTGCAGAGGAAGGTCGCAAAAGTTTCATCATGCTGCATTTAAGGGTATGATTTGAGTTGTTTGTATGATAAGGTTATAGGCAGCTTTTTTCATGCTCTTTTAGTTGGTATTCTCTCAACCGTCTGTAAACGATACAGAATGAGACAGACGTAAGCAATTGCCTTAAACAGGAGAGTTTATTATTCCGGTCATTGCAAGACCAAAAATACCTTTCCTCATTCTCCACTGTACATATTGCATTTGAATGGAGCATTTTTCCCAGAACTTTTTGATTCACCCACTCATTGCAACGAATGAGTGATGGCGTAGTGACTCTTCAGCAATTTACGAGCATTTTATGCAGCACTGCTATTAAGTTTGATTGAGATTACTTTTCGCAATACTCTTACAATTGAATGCTTGCAGTCGCCAACAAACGTCGATTCCCGTGAACAATCTGTTTAGATAATATACTTGTGAGACATGGTTGATATTTGGAATGACGCGCATTTGATGTTTTTTATAACTGAATTATATTGCTTAATGATTGTTAGTTGCTAGCCTTACATGGAAATCAAATCAAAACAAACGTGATGCGAAACTTGGAAACGCTTGGACTCATCATCATTGCGTGTCCCATTCAGATCTTATCTCGACAACCCTTCTGGAGACTTTGCCCTCTGACATGTATGTGTTCTATCGCAGCCGTGGCTACGTTGTAAAAAGATTCCGACAATAGTAATGAGCAGTTAAGAATGGATTCGTTACAGAAGCGTATCAAGCTAATTTACCATATAAGCAATCGATGAGCATCAACTGGATATGCTTCATTCATTCGTCAATTTCTGAATATCATTCGACCATCAACAAACCTATTCATTGCTCCTGAGAACCCTCGAATGTGCTAAAACGTTTCAAAAAAACAGGATTTTGATTGACGAGATCTTCGAAACATCACACGTGAATTAGAAAAGTGTGGTTTAGCGTACAGTATACTAAATAGACTCAATAAATTACATGAAATTAGTATGCAATTAGATATTCGACAGATGAACATCATGAAGTTGAAGAGAATCAACACTTAGCGGCAACAATCAGCGATTCTCATCTACACCAACTTCATATGTGCTCCTCTTCTAATTCACCTTTGCGCATTCTGATTTCGTCTCCATTCGGCGCTCCAGTAGTTCACCTTACAAAATTAACTCAACCATTTCTTAATCTATACCAAGCTGATTTGTTAGCCACGCTAAGCGAATTTTATGTTGCCATGATATAACGTTTTTCACTGACTGAAACTGTTTTCCTGAATCAAGATGTCATGGAAGTGATCTGTTCGAATTCTCTACATTATATCTGAGAATTATTTCGTCTCGACTAGGGTTGGGCTAAGGACCTCCGAAGGAAGGTTCAGGGTCTTTCGAGACTCGTGGGCTTTCTGAACACGCATGAGATTTCCAGGTCCCAAATTCCATCCTCTACCTTCGAGAGCCAGGACATTGATGCCCCCGAATCTTTATGAGTTTGCGGAGGCACTCGGCCTTCCCCCTATTCCAGGACTAATTCAGACCTCCGGGATCCACCAGGCAGTTTGTTCCTTGACTAAAACCTAATCTCGGTAAATCTTGCCGTACCAAAATGTCTCCCATTACAAGATTCGAATAGCATGATAGTGATACGCTGTAGTCATACTCGATTGACTATACTACTCTCAAAATAATGTTGACTGGTCGCGTTCCACTCTACAGAATAGAGTAGTGACTGCTGATGAAATACTGAAAGCATCAGTATTTCCATCAGTAACCATGAGACGCGTATTTTGCAATCTCGATAGAATATAATCACAACATACCACTGAAAATGTGCATTGGTATGTACTACATTATTTTGGCTAGAGACATTCAATAAAACACGATTGTTTGAACAGTATAAATGTTTCATCCTTTTGAACGTATACGCTACCAAGCTAGCTTCGTCAAAATGTGCGCATGCAAACGGCTTGCAATCCATTAAAGATATTGTGAAGGTGTTTGACGCACTCAGTATCATTATGTGAAGATGCTTGCCTTCATTGCTTTCGTGATCGCTGCATCCTTCGCCTCTCAACACAATTAAACAAATATTTAGCATTGTCCAAATATATCGAGTATATTCGACTGCAAATAATACGACTGCAAATAGCAAATAACTATGATTTGAAAAGTTTCATGTTGGCATATACTCACGTTTCATCGACGTTCCGATAGCTTTAATTTTAGAACCAATGTTGAACGTGCTAAGAGGCAGTAAATAACCAAATGAATTGATTGCAGAAGCAGAAAGCGACGTGTGTGGATGAGAACGTGGTAAAGCAATTGTGTGGTGTTTTATTTTGTTAGCGGCCGTTTATTGAGTTCCGCAAACTCATATATAGTAACGCATACATCATGCAATATTTTCAATGCCCAAAAGAGAATTAACCCATTCGCCGAAATAATCTTGTGTTTGTTTACTCATCTTCATCATTTGCCCTCTTTCACTGAAGGCGGAAACCAGTTGATCTGATTAATCTACTTCTATCATCTGGTTAAAATTTCAAGCACATCTCTACCATCAATTCAAATCTTCTTCCAGCTTCAAATTTTCTTTGCAGTTATTGATAAATTCCTTATTTTTATCTTCATGTATGACAAGTACTGTCATGTTGTGTGGTTCTCCTTTTGGTTTTGATTTTTGCCGTTTCAAATCAACTCTCTTATTTCATCCATACTATAAATTCTCAACGAACAGAGAAAAGCGATAATATTCGATAGTTATCCTTCGAAATACCATGAAAAGTCATTGATATACGGTTTCAATATCGCTTGATTGTTTCAAGTTTGAAGCACTGAACATTTTCTAAGAAAATCTGTTTTATCGAATGCGTGTTGTTTGATCTACATGGAATATTTGAAACCAATTTTAGAGCTTCATTCAACGTCATTTAAAAACATCATAGAAAGAAGGGCGCTCCTAAATCACAACTTCACTTTTGCCATAAAATTTATTGCTCCACAGATAGCTTCATTCGCAACAGTGAGGGTCTAAACAATTTTATTCAATAAGTGCTTTCGGCTTCATGTTAATTGCGAATGATTCCGCATGCAATATAATGCGATAATTTCAATCGTTATTGGTAGAATCGTTTTCTTTTTCTTTCATCTCATTCTCGTATATGCACCAAACATGCTAATTTATTAATGACTAATTGTAAGTAATTCTTAACCGAATAAATTTATTTTTTGCAGTTATTGATAGGATTGCAACATGAATCTTCCCCTCTGTTGAATTAATAGAATTACTTCAATGAGTACCCAGTAAATACAATTCCATGAATCTTGAAAGACGTCTCAGTGTAAGGTGATTAAACAGCAAGAAAACTCTCCAATAGAAGGACTTGCAAAAGATTTGTGAAGAGGCAGTTGACTGACTGAGGTTCGTTGATGAAGCTTGCATTGTCTGATTGATCGGCAATAGCATCAATAAGTTGATCGTGAAATTCAACCAGCAAAATATTTCACGGCTTCTCAGTCATCGCTCCATCAAATTAGAAAGCAGAAATTAGCGGCTGCTGGATTTTCGCCAACCGATAGCGCATCGCATTGAGCGAATTATGGAATACGTTCATCCCACCAATCAAATTGCTCTTCTTCACTGATTTATTCAAAACGGAAGACTTACGAAGAGCATTTAATGATTGAATGGAACTTATAAGTGAAAGATTGATGCTTTTAATGCTCGTTCACGACTGACGCATTCAGCTTGAGTCTTTTTCCAAATGTACATTTCATGTTCTTGAGAACATGATTTATCAAGCTTTTTGTTTGCTTTTTTTCTGTTGCGAATGAAGCTATCTATGGAGCAATAAATTTTATGGCAAATTTGATTCGATTTTTAGCATTTAGATGAGCCACAATTTATCTCATCGAGATTTCAATATTGCAGTCCTTCTAGCATTACAAATTACGGACTTCAGCATCTCGAAGAAACTGAATGCATTGCGACAAAAACTAAGAGTTTTGGTTTACTTCCACTTCATTCCAAAGTACGCTGGTAAGGTACTATTTTCTTATTGAATCTCTAAACATATGGCACCACACGTCAGGGATGTTATAAAAGTGAAAGCGTTCACGATGAATTGATTGCCTAAGGACACATCCTCTATCTTGCTTGAGAATAATAGCGTTCTTTGAACACAAGCATCATATTTTGTTCTAACTCGTATTGTTGAAGTGATCCATAAGCTAAACAATTCAGCAATGTCAATCTTCTTTCTTTCTAAATCTGTCAAAATCCCTCTTCATCTCTCTCACAAAAAATAAAGATCGCAAGCAATAATGCCTAAGATTCGTTGCCAAGAAAATTTTTTTAGTTCCCCGAATTAAAAAAAAATATGGCAGGAACATTCATCATTCGAAGATGAGACTCGCACAACAGTTTTTTTATCCGAAGCCGAAACGAGAACGGGAGAGAGAAAATTTCGAATATGGAGCCAGAGCCACTGCCGAAGATTTAAAAAATGAAGAGCCGGAGCTGAAGCTGCAGCAGAAATTTTGAGAGACACAGAGCTGGAGCCGAAAATTGAACAATGCAGAACCCAGGCAGAAGATGTGAAAAACGCAGAGCCAAAACCAGAGCTGGATCAGTTCTTTTTTTTTTTTTCAATTTAGGTGTCAGTGATCATAATTCTACTATGATCATGGCCATCATGTCAGCCGCATGTGAACAGAATAGATTCATTTTTTGTCGGCTCAAATTACAACCTCTGTTCACATATTCAGTGGGCTCCACTGAAAAATTATCACAACAATTAATGATTGCATTTTAATTCATTCATTTCCTAACATCGCATCGAAAAACACCATTGGAGATTAATCCGAGTCATATTGTTTTAATTTGGCTATTATCATTAGAAATTCAAGCAAAACCAAAGAACATGCTCAACAGAACTGAATTGAGTTTGCTGCTGAGAATGGCTTTGAAAAATATGTTTAAGCAACAAAGTAACGTATAAGACAAAAAGCTCTAACGTCATGCCGTCATACTAGGATAAATATAAGAAGAATTTAGCAAAAAAAAAAACAACCGATATCATTTTAGTAATGATAATAAATCAATCAGTATTGACCACAGAATATGTTAAAATTATAAAAAGTGTAGGTTGATGTTGAGGCTTACCTCAAAGCATGTACTGTTTGTCCAATATCATTTTCCAGGGGTTGAATAGCTAGCTATTCAATTCATCACCTTACTTATTCCTGTTAGTAGATTTGAAGTTCATCAAACTGGTTGTGGATCTGTATGTTACATTCTTGTTTCAAATTTGAGTTTTTAAATTTGTCTATTCGTCATCATTTGATGATTTTATTCCACGACAATTTACAAGTTACAGATGCATCTCAATAGTTATAGGATTTCAGCTGCTTTGAAAAATTTCTCGTAGAACTGAAGATGTGAAAGCATGAAAAGCACAAGGACTGAGACTTTGAGACTGTAGCATCTGATCTGTAGAGGATAAGTGAGAAGTAAGAGGATGAAATCCCTACATATTTATAATGTTGACAATTATTGATTGTTGTCACGATGGTACGACTAAAGCATGATTTATTGAGCAGTGAAAACGATTTGCTCAAAAATAATGGATGTGAAGAAAGAGCCGATTACCTAAACGTGCAAGGGTTCGGGATAGAGTACAATGTTGGGGAATAAATGCATACATATAAACTTACCTTTTAAATGCATAGACGTTTATCAGATAATCGTGAATCATAATGTTCGTGGTTCCTTGTTCTAGGATGCTTGTGAATTTTCTTTATTTCATGTGTTCATAGAAGCCGAAAATCACAACGATCTGAGTGTGAACAACCAAAATCTAATCAACAGAACGATGACCAAATGTGTATTAATCGTGGAATGCCCGAAAGAAAGTGTAAGCCTAACATAATAAGCTTGCCGATTGACCTCCTCCTATGCAGCTGTCAATTTTAATATTCATCCACAAGATGCTTAATAATGTGTCGAACTAAATTTCGATCACCTTCATTCACGTTTTAGTCCATTATCTTCTTTATCGATTCTCTAATGTTTCTTTGTTTCACGTGAATCGCTACAACATTTCATCGCAACAATTACATTCAGTTGAGCAGAAACAACCACTTTTGCACCTTTCTAGCTCAAAAGAAGCGCTCTTCTTCATTGAACTTGGAACCTTTGAAATTCCGCCTTCTTGTTCATCATTTGTGCAATCTCATGCATGCTCACTCATCAATTTTATTACAACCACTCGCTTTATTGAACTGTTTAGATTGGCGTCATTATATTGCTGGATGGAACAGGTTAAAAAGCTGGACTCATGGCAAGCTATATTGAGCAAATGCATTAGCATTTGAATGAGACTTATAACGCTTGAGCAAACTCAATGAATATTAACCATTGTGTGCTATCGCTTCCGTTTCTGAATGTTTTTCAAATATTCTCTTCTCATTTTACCAAATATCCGTTTATTAAGTGGTCTTCTTCTTCAACCATCTGCCATTATGAGATGAGTTGTGTTTTTTAAATTGGTTTCTTCTATCGGAAGCGATGAAGATGTGGATGAGATGAAATTATTTTTAGCAATCCTGTCAGTTATTCAGAGCCAAACGGCTTGCCGATTACAACGAATACCAATAATACTACCTATGTATCACAATTTTCTAAGCCTGATCTTTTCCTGTGATTCAACACTATGCGAAAGTTCGGCTATCAGAAAACTGCAGTCATAATTTTACAGTCATAACTTTACATCCATCTAGCATTGGAAGGGGATAAAAATAAGGAAATTCAAAACCAACTGTTTTGTTGAATTACCTTGCATTTATCATTTAGCCACCTGAAGCTGACATTTAACTATTGATGAATGGAAAATTATTCGGACGCAGTGTTAAGTCCAGTGGATGTATAAGTATTCTGGCCACTAGCCATAATTGGCAGTTATTGAAATAAGTTGACTTTTCGCTAATGGGTGTATGCTTCTTCTGAGATAGTGCAAACCATTTAATGATAGAGATTGCTCAGACGAACATAGGCGAAAGAAGTCTCAAAGATGATATTGACGCAAAATTAAGCCAGGAACCATGAACGAGAGAACTGATCATTCGGTTCATGAAGTACGGTGTCCAATTTAGAAGGTACAGTACTCAGTCTTATCCACATAAGACCGAGTTCTGGAATTTCAGTGCGATTTTTTCCCCACAGAATGTGCTTAAATGAACTTTGAAAGTAATTGATCTCGTTTATTAGCCGTAAACTTTTTTGTTGCACCGCGCAACACCGCTATAAAATTTTCTCATTTCACTCGATGTTTGTTTTCAAGTGTTCCGTTTTGCTTGCGAAAGGAACTCAAATATCTTCACATCCCCAAATTTCAACACTCTCCATAAGCATGATTTCAGTTGCTCAGTTCCGTTTTTTTGTGACTGAAGTATTTGTTTGATTTTCACCAGTTTACGCTACAAAATGAAAAATAACAATCATAGAGCGATCATCTCTCAGTTCTTCAATTCGCTACTGTTCTGGCCATTCGTTCTGCGACCACCCTTCGGCTCGAGATGAAAAAAGAGCACAAAAGAGATCAGGATAACACATTGACAGAAGCTAGGCACAAAACTTTCAAACATCTAAACAGCCACCTTGAAGGTTGTTGTAAAATTTCACGCTACTGGTGAAACGCAAATAACCTACCGAATCTCTCAATGCTTTACCGCTGGTAAACGGTTGAGAATATTCAGTACAATTAATGAAGTTCTACTTGCAGTGGGATGTGCATCATTTTACTACCGTTACTGCTATTATTATGCGATGGTGTGCCATCTCACAGCGTTCATGATGTTAATATGGAACTTCCGAGTGCACAGGTTGGACAGTATTAGTGCTTTCCATGATATATACTACTCCTTTAAAGGTATGTAGTAATTTAGGGGGGGGGGGGCAGTTAATCATTAACGATGGATTCTTCTGAAGTGCATCCACAATTATCCAACAATCTTTTCAAAATGCTTGTTTGATCATAATGAAGTCATTCCTTTGATATCAAACGAACTGATCAGTGCATCAATCACCTGATTTTCTTCTAATCTGTTGATTTGATGTACTTCCTGGGAGTGGAGGGAGTTGTTCGAAGAGGAGTTGGCTCTGTGTCACACTGCCAAAGATAAATACAGAGCGCAACAGCGTGAGAACTATTGGACTATGGTAGTTTAGAATTTGAAACACTTATGAAGTGTGCTCCAGTTGGTTGAATAGCATTACAGTTGTGAGTATGGTTGCGATACCTTTTCTCACTAACATTAACATGATGCTGATCCGTTGTTGGACGCAAAAGTCTGATTTGAATGAAAATAAGGCTGATGGTTTTGTTTCATCTTAATTTCTTCTAAGCATCGTCAGACAAAGCGAGTATTATTGCTAACAATTGCTCAACGGCGATGGCTTGAGTATTGGTGCAGTTGATTATATGCTAAAATCACTACTCTGTTTTCTCACGACTCAATTTCACTGATTTCTACTATACCCTTTTGATGAATCAATTTTCAAAAGTTCATTTCTCCATCCATCAACGAAAAGCATACAACTTCTTTAGACACTCATTGAACGATTAACTCATTTCAAAGTGTCAAAGTATAATTCGCCTAATAGTCACACTTCAGTCAAGTTGCAAAGTACTCATTTATTCAGTTGAATCTTTTACACTGATTTACTTTCACTGAAAATAATCGCATAAAACTCTCTGCCGTTAGGCAAAAACTCTGTGGCAGTTGTTCGTCGATCGTAACATCGCCATTCAAATGGACATTCAACAACATAATCAACCCGACGCAACATTATTCAGTATATACAGTACCGATCATGTTAATCCACAAATGCTCTTCTCGATGGGTTCATCACCAACCAACAATCGAGTATTGTTTCATTTCAAACATCCACCATCAACTATCGATTACATTTAGTGGTTATTTTGCAAACGTTTGGCAAAATTTTGATTTTGAAAGATAGCAATTCGTATGAACGCTTTTCAGAAACAAACAGAACTGCAAAAACTGTTCAATTTGCAGCTATTCCTGATGTTTCGCACCCACAATGGTTCAATAAAAACTTATACACTCAGTGCACCAATAAACGACGGTAAATGGCATCGGATTATTTTTGCATTGAGTGGCGAGCAGATTCAACTATCCGAAAATTGCCATCAATTGATCAGAAAACAAGATTTTGATATTCACTTCGAGTAATTTTTACCAAGTTTTTGAACTGACTTATTCATTGTTTCATAAGTTGCTTGACGAAGCTTCTTAATCAGAGTTGCTTCAGAAGGAACGACTTCACTGATATTTCCAGCATCATTCTAAAGTGTGAACTGTATTTAGGCATCAATCGCATTTACGGATGTTCATCGGCGAAAAGGCTCATCATGAAAAGCAGTTTCACGGTCAAATGCGCCAGTTCAGTGTTGATGCTGGCAATCCCACTTTTACGAGATGTCCGAATTTAGATCTGATGCTTTCAGACCCTGTTGTTACTTCCATTCAAGAAACAAGCACAACAACTCAACAACAACTTCCATATGTGTGATGTCAATTTCATCTCCCTTTCAATTACAATAGCAAACTTCAATCGTTCTCATTCTTGTTTATTGCTAGAAAAATATCACAAACAGGCAATCGCCTCTGTGCGGTTCCGTGTGTTTCGTCACTTTTATTTGAAGCTCAACTGATTTTGTCACGAGTATTTTGCCCCACAATCAGTGAAATTAAATGAACGAAATACCGTTGCCGAATACGGATATTCATTTAATCAATTGAATCTTTCAATTAATTCATTCAATCATTTAATTTATCTCTCAAAAGTGTTTGATTCAAACACATTATTCTGAACACGAAAAATGTACGAACTGAGCACTGCTCAGCTTATTGTTCTCAGTGTTCAGTGATGACATTCACTAGGTACATACGACTGTTGCAAGCGAAGTGCTGAAAAGAAGAAACTCGTTGCACCATGAGACAATTCTAAACGAAATTCTTGAGCGTGTAGCTTTTCTGGAAGATCAAGTGAAACATTGGCGTTCAGTCCTTCATCTGTACGATTCTCGTCTGAAAACAATCGAACTTCATCAAAGAGGATGTCAGGTAAATCGCAACACTTCATAAAATCACATTGATTAGCTAATTTCGAGTTTTTCAACGGAATCTGTCAAGCAGGCCACTTAGTCACCTATCATGTTGGACTCAGTATGATTTAAGCTGCGGGAATTGATTGTGTAGAGGCACTGAACTCTAAATGTTTCCTGAATTATGAATAGCTTTGTATGGAAATAGTCGAAAAAATTCAAATAGGAACATCGTCATGAATATGAAAAAGCGTGCATTATTGAATAACGAACACTATACTTTCGCAAGTAACTGGGCAATCCACGACAACAGCTTCAGTTGATGAGAACAATGAAAATTAGAGAATTTGTTGGATAGTGAACGAATAGAATTGTACTCATCTCAAGATTGGTGGCCGAATAATATCCTTCGGAGAGAAGCAACAGAACTTATTGAATTGTACTGAGTGCCAGTGCTCAAGCAGTGGTGAATTATTTTGTGCAGCAATCGGATGTCCTCACCTGAAATGCAGTCATCCAATTAAGAGAATAGGACAATGCTGTCCTGAATGTGGCAAACAGGTGAATTTTTCCTCAATCAAATGTTTTATAAGATAAGATCTCCCGGAAGGAGAGATCACTGTACCAGATACTGAGCTCCAGACTTTGAATATTTCTACAAAAGCACTGACGGGGTGAAATAAACGACCATTGATTTGAGTGCTTGGAAAATTTGTTTTTATTATGTTAAAAGTCGCTCTGTCGAAATCCACTACGACAGAGGTATGATTCATGTGGCGTTCACCTTTCAGATGCGTCCATATGGCATCGTATGTATAATCATATTTAGTTTTGGCAACACAGAACACAAACAACACTGTTCTGAAATGATCAGTTAACGCATATAATTGGTAGCTCTCCAATGCCGAGTCGAACAATACCATCACAAAAGCATTGACGAGCTTTGTGAGTTCTTGAACTCTATTTTCGGGGTTCTCCAACCAGTTTGAAGCGAGAAGGCTCGAGAACCCCGTGAAAGGAAGTTTAAGGACTCAAAAAGCTCATCGAGGCAGAAGTGTAATGATCCTGGATGCCATCAGATGCCTATTATTCAGTCCTAGCCGTTCCGTGACCCATCGGGCCAAATTCCCATTAGTCCAAATGCTTATGAGTCCAAATGACTTAGGAAAAAGGTCCTTCGATGCTCGCCTCAATGTTACGTGCTGAGATGAATTTATTGACTGAAGCGATGAGACTTTCCATTTCAGATCGTTGAAATTGTTTTTCTTTAATATAAGATTAATATCCAGCTAATCGTATAATTTTTGAGTGTTTCTACAATGGAGAATATTATCAAAACGGTCACGAATTCTGGCCAAAAAGTTGTGTTCGTTGTGTGTGTGATGATGGCAGGATGGAATGCCAGTTTCAGTGAGTACACTTCATTTCTTCATTGCAATATCACAGTAACAGACATTCATGTAGTTGCAGATTCAGCGAATTATTCATGAATTCGAAGTTGTGATTGATCAATTACGAAAAAATTATCTCAAAACTTAAGATTCACTTATTCTATTCATTCATGATCGATGTATTTTTTCTGCGTATTCGTTTTCTAGCTAGGCTGTGAAAAGTTCCAGTTCTTGTATGCCTCATAACATTGGTTCTTATAAAGGGTGAAATTACCCGCTTCGGGTAATTTGGAGGTGTGAAGGAGTAATGGAGAGGGTCGGGAAATTAGTATTTCGTGCAGTTGTTTTGTTATGATAGAATGCCATTGTGAGAGTGTTTGTTAACTCGGGTATGTGAATGCGGTCAGTTGATGGCAACACTTTTCGTTCTCCTAGCTTCTGAGTATCATTAGCTCGTACGGTCCTAACAAGGTTTCCGCTTGTTCTAACAGGGTTTTCATTCTTTTCTTTACTGCTACAATCACTCTCATAGCTTTTATCACCAAAATTATTCTCTTTCGCTAATTTCTCATTCATTACACTCAACAATTAAAGTCAAATTCTCATTCTATCAAATACACTCTATAATTGATCATTCGACTGTCGAACGTTGTTGAGCAATTCAACTCAACTGATGTATTGTTGATTCCGGCTGTCAATACTCGTCAACGTATCTAGTAAATAGTATATGCTACTGAATAAGAAAATTACTCGAGCTGTGAAGTGAAATGAGACGAAGGGAATGAGAAAAATGATATTCGAATGTAATAGCTATGAGAGTGAATACAACACGTCTGAAAAGAATGAGAGCTCATCTGAATCAGTTTGAAGTGAGCGTGTCAGAGACAATAGCTTTTCATGCAATCATAATCGATTGCAATAATGAGCAACACAACGGTCTAAGCGGAAGTCCAGCGATGTTGAATACCATCATGAACGTGCTAACAAGATCTGGAAGTAACCTATGCGATTCCTACCTACATGCAATGGTAATGTTGAGGAAAGCAATCCAGAAGATGCGAAGAATTGACATTACCTAGAACCGATTCATGAACTATGATTCCAAGAAAGCTCATTGCCACCGCGTGCAAATTAAACTGAGAGCAATAAAATACCAAAAAAATGTATTTAAAATCGGTGAGAAATTTCCGGACCGGTTTTTCGTTCGTTCCTGACGTTACACTAGAAATAGTAAATTCTTGCATCAGGGGGAAGGGAAGGGGAGATAATGGTGGCCTGCTAGATCGTCAGAAGGGGTAATGGAGCACCCGAACGTGAAAACCACAGTATCATAATGACGGATCATATCTGATTGAGCAGCAACAGTAATGAATACTCAACCCATCACATCGCATGCCGCTAGCATCCTCACTCAGCAAAAATGAACTTTGTGAATTCGTAACCGCCAAAAACTTACTGGATTGTTTTGAGTCAAACACACGAATGTCCAGAACTGGATTGCTATCATCAAGAAACACCGCCGAATCAATGTTGTCCCGTATGTGTTGGAGAAGATTTCTGCTCCCACGAAAACGTCTGTCACGAAAATGCAGAATGTACGAACGAGAAATATGGACCTAAATGCAAATGTAAATCGGTGGGATTTTCCATTACAAGCTGGAGTTGTTGTATTTGTTTCAAGAATTCTGCATAAGAAATTGGCTGATCCTCATACGACGTGAAAAGCAATGCGGTGTTGAATTCAAATTGTTCAGTGCTAGAAATTCTACCATGCCTCTTCCTCATCTTGGATAACTTCGATCTTGATTGCAAACTTCTGTCAACTCCTCGAACCTCTTCAAAATATCGAAAAATCGACAAGTGCTGTACAGATTAAGAACATCACTTATGTTATGATCGTTTGTAGGGGTTTTTTGGTAATGGAACGATCTGCTACGACATTGATGAATGTTTATGGGATGAAAGTGCAAGTGAGCAGGTCTGATTTAGTGATTTGAATGAAATTTTTATTCGTGAAGTGATGGGAAAACCAATTATAGTGAAGAAACCGTTTGGACCTTTTAAGTATTCGGAATGTGATATTAAAAAACATCGAAATTAAATTTTTTTTTCAAAGATCCAATTTGCATCAACTGAACCTGTATGCAATCGAATAATCAGCTATATCTTAGCATACTCGCTATTTTCGTGACCAAAAAATTTGAAGCACTCAATGCGGCCAATTGCGTATGGATGTAGCAGTACATATTAATGTACTGCTACATCCATACGCAATTGGCCGTGGTAACCGACCAAAGCTCGGTTGATAAAATCTGATTCGGCCGGATTCCGAAATTCGGATTTCGACCGAAGAATTTCAAAATTCGGTTAGTATATTGAAACTGGGAGCCTCAAAAATGGATTCGGCCTTATTCTGAGCAAAACTTTTTTAATTCAGTGGGAATACCGAATTTGAAAATCGTAAGAAGTCGACTCAGATACCGATTGAATCGAGACAGCGTTCGCTAAGCACCACCTCTAGTGAGCAAGTTATTCATTTGCATCAGAGGGTTGCACTGCAAAACTGCACGCTTTTGCTTTCTCAACAAAACGTTATTTTTTACTTCTTTTACCTCGATGCTATTATGTTAGGCAAGCATGCGATAAGCTTAACATTCTCTGTAAAAAGAGCAGATGGTGATAAACATATTCATCAAGCAATGGATAATGTAAACCAAGACATGAGTGCAATTACCTGTATTCCAATAAAACTTTGATATATAGCTGCTATGAATCATTGAGATAGCCTTTTAAAAATGAAAAATACGACATCAGAATCTATGTTTCTGAACAGCTACAGACTTTTCTACATCACATAGGTGAGCATCTGTTTCCTTGTAGAAGTTTTCATTAATTCTGGACCGCCCAAACAAGCGAAACATTCAGATTTACATATTTCAAGATTTTCAGTACATTTCGAAAAATTGCCGAATTTCGGTAAACTTCGAAGTTTTTCGGTCGAATTCTGGTAAAAAGATTTCGAAGTTCGGAATTTCAAAAAATCGATCTGACCAGGTTCCAACTGAATATTTTAAATTTCGGCTAGAATACTGCGGAATGCTGCGATACTGTGAGCCTGGGTGTGGGTCTAAGCTCGAGCTTAATTCAGGTGGATGAAATTGCAATACGTCCATGTGCACTGCTACACCTATACATGATTTACAGATTGCTTCCAATTTTTCAAGCGATTAGGCGATAAGCAACCCGGGAAATTCTGTTTCAACGGTAACTTAGAACACCATCATAAAAAGTGTCGTTCAAGCGCATTATTTCTCATCACTGGTTTCAAATGTTAACAGTCATCAGTTTGCCGTAGCTTTTTAATTCTTCCTACACAAAAAATTGTCATCGAGATAGTGAGGAAAGTGTTTGGCTGTATCTCATGTGATATTTCTTATGAAAAAGTGGTTATTTGCAGCTGGATGGTTGCAAAACAGGAACAATGTGCATCAATCTACCAGGATCCTTCAAGTGCGACTGCTTGCCAGGTTTCCAGAAACTGGACGAAAGAAACTGTTTGGATGTTATTAGAGTGTGAAATGTTTTGCACGTGTACGTGATGCGGTTGAATGATGCGTTAAACTGGATTGCAAGTACTACCTTACTTCAGCAGTGAACTTCACATGCCATGATTCATTTAACTGGCTATTATATATACGTATATATCCCTTAATCTGACGGCGTTCTTTTCCAGTTCCAGTTTATGCTTTTTTTGTGCTTTATCTTTGGAACTTTTTGAGACATAATGCTCATTTTCAAGATTTATCATCGACATGAACTTCACCATGGATCGAACTCACGCGAATAGAGAAATATTTTGTAGAGGTCGGTAGTTAGTAGTTCTAGCATAGAAGCATTTATCATGATCGAGGTTGTTTGTTTACTTATTCTCCAATGTGGTTTTCTGAAATCGCCTGCTTATTAATTGTCCCACTTACTTAAGATTTGGGTTCAGATGCAAGCTCGTAGCCTGACATAATTTCACTACAACAAATGAAACTGGGAAATGAGTTCTAATGAATCATATCGAACATACGTTTCTCAGGAACAGTTTTCGCGATGAAATTCTGAAATGAAATGCATCGGTGAGAGGAATAAACTGATGGACAACAATCCGTAACCACAGCATAACGCGTCATTTTCAGTACTATGTCAATTGAACTACAGAACAGTGTGTTGAGTTGATCGGTATGAATTTTTCAGCGTTACAACTGGTATTTTCTTACCAAATAATTTCCATTTATAGTCACTGTCAGTTGAATGTTCTTTATTTATCAGCATTACTTCAAACAAACTATAGCGAAGTGCCGCGAACACGCTCCATATATCCATAATAGGAGGGAGCGAAATGGGACAGTTTAGCACGTGGTTTTTTAGTGTTATCATTCTATTGAATAGGAATTTCTTGATTGTGTCATCTCACAGAGACATTTCGTTGCAGTAGTCTTAGGATTTGCTATGAAACCAACTTATATTAGAAGATTAAGGTGATGAATTAAACATTGACACACCAAGCAGTCCAAAAAAAGAAGTGAACTATTCCATTCTCTAGCAGCTGTTCCAGAGGACAGAGCATGATTGAAGAAGTACAAGTCTTTTGATTGATTCGAATTGTAGAATTATTTTTGAGTGACCCAAAGGCAAATAAACACGTAAGGCTGGTTTGAGACATGAATTGC